>ML830446.1:65273-76231 GCA_009831015.1 Picea engelmannii | reverse complement strand
CTATTTAAATCAATGCATAATCAATTATTCAAAGAATATGAAGATATTATAATGAAAATAAAACTATTTTACTCACAAGAAAAAAACCATTAAGAAACCTGGAATTCCATATTCTTCTTTGAAAATACTTGTCCATTCTCCCAAAGATTCCAACCATCCATTACTCCATTTGAAAAGAAATAAAAATTTTACAAAAGATATAATATACAAAAGAGAAAGGATAAAAATCATCCTCTCCAATTCTTGCATCTCCTTTGGCTCTAAACTTTCTCATATATTTATACAATGAATGAACAGTCTAGGCATCACTATTACTTTTCGCCCCATGAAATTTGTCTCGTAAAAAGACATCAATATCTCTCCAATAGTGCATTTTTTTGGGACAATCTCTATGTGGTTGGTAAATGGGTCCATTTGGGTTCTGGGTTTTCAACCATTTCTTCTAATTCCTCACGGTTTGGCTGCAATCAGTTCTGCAAAATCGCCTATCTGATCTTGATGCCTTTCCAAATTTTATCTATTATTGCTCATAAAATTATTTGTAGTAATCCAAAATTATTTTTGGATCAATCATCTTGAACGTATTTGGATAATAAAATCAAGCCATGATCAAATCCGTATCAAATATTTGATAATAGAAACCTGTGAAACAAAAAGAAACCTAAATTAATAACCTAAAAATTGTGTATAAAACTAAATCTAGAAAAAAAAATGAATTTAAACTAACTATAACTTATAAACAAACATTGTTTATAATTTGTTTTAAAATATGATCTAGAAGCTTCAAGTTAATGGAGAAAAAACATTAATTTTAGTTATTTACAAAATCAAACAAATGATAGATAATTATTTTATTATTATTATTTTGAAATGAGATGCAAAATGAAAAATTAATTTAATTCATTAATATCACCAAATGATTTCATGAAAATGAGAAACCAACCAAGATATTATTTGATAAAGTATTGAACCCATTATTCAAAATAGTCAAACTTGCTAATGAGAAAAATAAAGAACACATGATCGTAATTTAAACGAAAGTAAACATTTGATAAAAAATAACGTTTTTGTTTAAATTGAGATTTTTGTGGTCGTTTCTAACTTTTGACATATACTCTTGTAATGAATACATCATACTATAGTGAATGTCTTAAGTTTGTTTCAAAGAAATCCAAGGTATGAAACTATTTGAAAAGGTTGATTCTGTAGCTCATTATAATTATCAAGACTCTAACAGGGGCCCCTTTAAATTTTGTAAAAAATTTAGGGGGAGTTGTTGGGGCCCAACAAAAGGTAACTCATTGAGTAAGCTACATGAAAGTATAAATAAGAGGCAAGACTCTCTCATTTTAATTACACTTGAGCATATTGAATATATATAGGTGACTGAGGTAACCAAAGGATATCTAAGATGAATTTTAGAGGGACGGTGAAGTAAATATGGCTGAAATTCAAGGGAGGATAAATTATTTTGATGATGCTTTCCAAGGTATGTTATTTACAGGTCATCTCACCATTTTAGCAATAAATGTTTTTCTAGAATGATTCATACCAAGAAATTTGGATTCCATTGAGAAACCCTATCCAGGTATATGTGGTACAAATTTCATCTTGTGGGTTGTTGTATGTTTGGAGTTACACTTCGTGGAAAATAGGGTTTGTGGTTGGTCCTAAAACTAGTCTAAAACATGTGTTTCAGGTAAAAATGTCATAAATTATTCATAAAAGATCCAAACTAAGTAAGACCAAATGCGTTGGTTATAGTAAATTATTTATTATTCTGTGTACAATTTTCAGATCCATACAACAAATATTCCATCTGGGGCACGCTCTACAAGTTTGCTCTCTAGAATAAGCCAAAATTCAACAAGGTATGCCATTTTTTCTATAACTCCTTTTCTGAGAGGTTCCAAGTAGTGACACATGAAGGAATTGTATAAAACTCACTGAAGAAAATTTTGTATTATTTTCAGATCTTTATTCATTACAGGTACATATTTATGTTTATTTCAAGTTAGGGTTGTTGCCTAATCCAAAGCTAGTCATGTGAGACTAAAGTAAAGCTTGATGAAAATTATAGTATCTTGTTGTTAAAGTTAAAGAAGGTTTGCAGGTATGATATCATATACATTAGGTCTATTACAGAGTTACATATCAGATTTGTATGATGAAATTTCTGAGGGATTTTGGTTGAGGTACATGTTGGGTACATGGTTGATAGAAGTAGTTTATGAGTTCGCACATACATGAGGTGCATAGTTGATGATGTTGGTACATATTGATGAGTTATAGTTGATGAATATTTGATACATTATTGGTACATATTTGGTACATGGTAGGAGGCACTTGTTAGTAGTATTGTTGACACATGGTTTATAGATGATGTAGTATACTTGTATTGGTATATTATTAGAAACACATATTGATCTTGGCGACGATTATGAGTTGTTGTGTTATGCATGGTTGATGCACTTGTTTATGGTATATGTTGATTATAGGTTGAGGTATAGGTTGATGTCTGGTTTAGGTTATTGGTACAATTTGTTTGGTGCAGGTTGATTGGTACATGTTTACAACAGTATATCTCACAGTGATAGTGTGACAATGGTTCCATCATTCTACTTAAACATCAAGGCAGTTGGACGAGGAAAGGAAATGTGGTTATAGACACCTTCTAGTTGTAGCCAGAGAACATAGGGAGTTGTAGCCCCCTTCTGGTTGTAGGCAGAGAATTGGGGAGTTGGAGCTTCCCTTGGGTTGTATCTTGAGAAACTAGGGGGTTGGATCCTCCTTCTAGTTGCAGCTAGAAAAAAAAGGAAGTTGGTGCTTCCAATGAATGTAATTCTTAAAGACATATAAGAAAAAAAAATCTCTGGTTTTCTCCCTCTTTGGGTTTCCACATAAAACACTGGTGTATTGTGTATGTGTGTGATTTCTCATTTGTTAATTGTTTATTTACTCTGGAACTATTTGATGATGATGTTACATTGATAAAACACTTGCATTTTATGGTTAAAAGGGATTAAATTGTTCTATTACTGATCCACCCCCCTCTCAGTAATCCAACAAAAAAACTCACATTTTATATGCTTCATGGAAGTTTTATAGCATATGAAATGAGAACAGAGAGTGATAAATCAACAAAATATGAAACAACCTTTAAAGCATCGAAGACAAAGATGAGGCGGGAGAAAAATACCAATGATAAGTTATCAAATATATCAGATGTATAAGATTCAAACTTTATAAAGAACCTCCATAAAGGATTTGGAAAATATAAAGGAAAGTTACCTTTCAAATGTTTCAACTGTGGCATAATTGGACACTTTGCTAGAAAATGTCCCTATCCCATATAGGAGGAAAATGATGAAGAAGTTCACAACCAGGAAAACCAATACAAGAAGAAATTTTATAAGAAAGATAAAAACTTATACTCTAAATAAGATATCAACACTTCATACATGAGTGAAGATGAATATTCAGAGCTTCTGTTTATGGGAATGAAAAATCAATATGATAAACATTCAGAAGATGAAAATGAAGGGAACTTCGAAGAAGAAATCCTTAGTGTAGTTGAAAAACTAGGAAAAACTCAAAAACAAAACAGGGTACTAAGAAGAGAACTTCTAGAGATTAAAGAAGCTACTAAATCAAGAGAGGGGGGAGTTTCTAAAACCCTCAAGGAGTCAAAGAAAAGCATCAGTGATTTGAAGTCCCAACTCCTAGAAGATAATAAAACTAAAGAAATCATTTTAAAACAACTTAGTGATAAAAAACAAGCATGTGAGAAACTAGAAGATGAGATTAAGCTGCAAAAAATTGAACATGAGAAAGAAAAGATGAGATCAAACTTTGGAAATAGTTTAAAGATCTTGGATGAAATTATCAGTAGTCAAAGGTCACAAAACAACAAGACTAGTTTTGGATACACCCAAGACTCAACTTCTACATCACAAGGATCTATCAAAAGAGAAATTAGTTATGTAGATGCTCTAAAGGGATCCTCGAGAAGAGAATATAATAAGGGAAATATGATACCATTGAACATTGTTTCACATAAACATAAATCATCATTCCCTACTAAAGTAAAAAATGACAAGAAGAATACAATAACCAAAAGGAATCCCCTTAATAAATATCTATTCATTGGATATTGTTACTCTTGAAATAATTTTGGACATAAGGTAGTACACTACAAAGCTTATGGACAATACAATAATAGAAATTTCCAAATATATAAGAACAATAGCTACAATACAGAGAAGAGAAACTACAACTCATTTACTCCTTTGCAAAACTTCAATATTGAATGTAAAAAATGCAACAACTATGGTCATAAAAACAGAGAATGTAGATTACCAATGCAATCCCTAAAAATAGGAAACCCTAACAAATAGAATAAGAAGACATGGAAAATAAAATCTGAAGTACCAAACAAGAAATATGATGAAAATATTGCTCTTGAAATTGATGAAGTTAATAATATGATATTGGTGGGTAAAACTTCTAATAATGAATATAGTTATCAAAGATATGCATATAAAGCATATCAAACTCAAGACATGAAAACTCCTAAAGAAAAATATGACACAACTCCAAAACTTCATAATGTCATACAACAAGATTAACCATTACCCAAAAAATGGAAATTAATAGAGGAATATTCTCAAAACAAGGATAAAGAAGCTTATGTTGCACATAATAGTGACATTGATGATGAATCATAAATAGTAGAACAATAAGAAGAATTGAGTGATGATTATCTCAGAAATTTTTCAATCCTATTTTAATGGTCCATTGAAACTCCTTCTCAAAGAAAAATTAAAAACAAAGAAGGGAAGGAGAAATTAAGGAACACATAAAAATCATTCCTATTGATGCTCCTATGAACATTAAAGAACATAAAAATGACGCAACCTGCCTCCCACAAGGCATGATCGCCTCACTAGGACCCTCTTCCTCTCGGCCCGAAGAGCAACAATGCTCACCTAACTCCCCTCGGGAGTTCTTGTCACCCACAGGACTCCTTACCTGTGCGACCCTCCCTTCCTGTATTATCGGAGGATTGGCCCTCGCGACTTCGCAAGTTCAACTCTGGATACTTGACCCTCGGATCCCCAAGGCCCGATGTCTCTGGTCAACGTTGACCTTCCTTCGGCATATCGAATCCTGCGCTATCGCGACTCGCGTCACTGGACTTTCGGGGTCCCAACTCCCAATATCCGAAACACCGAGATGTCGATAACTTGCTATCTCGCCTCTCGCAAAACCAATCTCTTCGCCCTTCTACTCCCGAGACCCGATATCCCAAGATGGCTTGTCACGTCACCCGACTATGGCCCACACTCCTACCAAATCAGGGAATCACCACTCGCGATTTCGACGTGCATGCAACTCTTGCACTCACCAAATCTGATATGCCGATGTGCGATGGAAAATGATTTCTACCTGCGCTTGAAAGTTCAATCCCTCCTAGAAGTTCAAGTCGTCGATTCTCTTCCTCTTGAAGAGTTCTTTGCTTTACCACCTTTGTCCTATACGAACGAAGTAAAGACACTATCCCTCTTGAGATTTTCTGACTCTGACTCCTTCAGAGGTTTCTCGAACACGCCTTTCTTCACAGACTTTCAGACTTCAATTATTCCATAAGATCACATACACAGTATATGAAAGAAATATGTAACAAGAAGCCAATATGCAAAGGCATAATGCTAATAGCACACAGAGAATAAACACATCCATGGAATTGAATCAAGGCTTTCCTGTTCTCCTCTTCCCAGGCTTGCCTCTGAGTCTTCAATCAAACCTGCACTTCACCTGCATGGTTCGAATAAACCAACACAACTCTGGATGATGAGAATAAGAGTTTAACTATAGAGCCTCCTCAACGCACTCTATGCAGAGGAATTCAACTGCACTCTATGCAGGAATCTCCCGGCTCAGACAGAGAAACAATTGAAACTTATTCTCGCCTCTCTCCCAGATTTCTAATCTGCCATGAAATCACATATACAGCATATACCATGAAAGCATAACAAGAAGCAAGCAAACAACAACATAATATCAACAAAACACAGAGGATAATCACAACCATGGAATTGAATCAAAGCTTTCCTATTAATTCAATATCTGTACATGGGGATTCTTCACCAGTCCTCTGCTTGCCCTTCTTGCTTCTGAATGATAATGCTGCCTCCAAATGCTAATGCTCCTAATCTAGAATGAATACAATAATACAAAAGGAGGGTGCCTATATTCCATTTTCCCTCTCGAAAGCAAAGCTATCTAATCTACAGTTAATTCCTATCTAACAGCATTAAAACTATTAAATGCCTTCCTATCTATATTACAATACAAGTGCGCTCGGCTATGAATGCCTTCAATTAAATGGTGGCGCAACAACTTTCCAAAGTATTTCAAAAATGTATGTGCTGGCACTGCCCAGCTGTATTTCTTTATCCACACGCTGGCTCGCTTGATTAAGTGTGGATGCTCCTGCATCATACTCCTCGGCTCAAAAGAATTCATGGGCTCCTGTCCATGAGCTTCTATATCGTGTGCCCATGTTTCTGGATCACCGCCTCTATCTCCCAGATTGCATCCTCCACCGGGTGGTTCTTCCACCTCACTAGGTACTCAAAATACTGCTTCCTCTTGGTCTTTCTGCCTACCCTTTTATCCAGTATGCACTCCATCTGAGGCTTCTGTGCAACTGTGCAATTGTTTTTTCCTAAGCGGGGCAAATTATCCACTGGTTCCTCAGCTCCAGCTCCTGTTTCATCAGCCCTATAGGGGTATAAATCCGAAATATTAAAAATCAGAGATATCTCGATGCCCTCTGGCAACTCAAGCTCGTATGCATTTCCCCCGAATTTCTTCAGGACTCTACACGGCCCAATTTTCTTCATCTTGAGCTTGTTATACGTTCCCCTTGGGAACCTTTCCTTTCTCAGGTGTGCCAGAACCATGTCTCCAAATTCAAACTGAAGTTGTCTCTTTCTTTGATCGGCTCTGCGCTTATACTCCTGGTTTGACTTCTGCAGTCGCTGCTTCACCTGTGTGTGAAGTTCCTGCATCGCCTCAACAAACTCTTCAGCTCTCGCGCTGCTAGTTTCAGCCTGTTCTGACTCCCTGAGCTCATAAACTCCTCTCGGCTGTGTCCCATACAAAATTTGAAATGGGCTCTTACCTGTACTCCGATTCACCGAATCGTTGTACGCAAATTCTACCTGCGGTAGGATCTGATCCCAACTGCTGTGGTGCTCCATCACCAGGCTTCTCAACAAATCCCCCAGACTTCTGTTGACTACCTCGGTCTGCCCATCTGTCTGCGGATGGTATGTCGAACTGAATGCCAAGTCAGTCCCCAGCTTCTTCCATAGCATCCTCCAGAAATGACCTATGAACTTTGTCTCCTGATCCGAGATTATGCTTCTCGGCAATCCATGCAATCACACAATCTCTTTGAAAAATAAATTTGCAATGTGGGTCGCATCACTGGTTTTATGACATAGTATGAAATGTACAATTTTCAAGAACCTTTCCACCACCACAAAGATGGAATCTACTCCTCGTTGTGTTCTCGGAAAACCAAAAATGAAATCCATACTGATTTCCTCCCATGGTCTCTCAGGTATGGGCAATGGCTGATAGAACCATGTGTTCTGCTTTCGGCCCTTCGCATGTTGACATATCCTGCACCTGTCAACAAACCTCTTAACATCTGCTCGCATCCCTAGCCAATAATAGGATTCGCTCATCTTGGTGAATGTTTTGTCATGCCCGAAATGGCCTGCTAAGCCTCCACTGTGCTTCTCCTTCACCAAATTCTCCCTCATAGAGCAATCTGGAATGCATAGTTGATTGCTTCGAAACAACAATCCCTCCTGGATCATATAGTCCATCCATGGGCTCCAATCTCTGAGAATTGGATTCTCAGCTGCCTTGTATGCTTCTTCAAAATCCACATCACCTGCATACATGTCTTTTAAATTTTCAAAACCCAAGGTTTTGACTCTAAACTTCTGCAGCAGTAAACATTTTCGGCTCAAGGCGTCAGCCACCTTGTTAGCAGTCCCCGAAATGTGCTTGATCACAAATGTAAAATTTTGCATGTATTCTACCCATTTTGCATGCTTCTGATTCAGCTTTTCCTGCTGACTTATGAACTGCAATGCATGATTGTCGCTATACAAAATGAATTCTTTGGGTATCAAGTAGTGCCTCCACTTCTTCAATGCCTGTATGATGGCATAGAACTCTTTTTCATATGTGGAGTATTTCATCTTCGCGTCATCCAATTTCTCGCTGAAATATACAACAGGTATGTCATCCTGACTCAAGACCCCTCCAACAGCATATCCACTAGCATCACACTTCACTTGGAAGGTCTTCTGAAAATTTGGTAGTACCAGAATTGGTTGCTCTGTTATCTTCCGCTTCAACAGATTGAAGCTCCTCTCAGCCTCTGCTGTCCATTGAAAACCTTTGTGTCGCTTCTTCACCGTATCCATCATTGTTGCGCTAATTCCACTAAAGTTCCGAATGAACTTCCTGTAGAAACTAGCTAAACCATGAAATCTCCTCACCTCGAAGACATTTCTCGGCGATGGCCAATTCCTGATTACTTCAACCTTCTCAGGATCCATCTTCAATTCATTTTCTGAGATTACAAAACCCAAATAAATGAGTTATGTCTGCATGAATGAGCATTTCTTCAAATTAATCAACAGCTTCTCCTGCTGCAGTCTTCTCATCACTGTGCCCAAATGCCTCAAATGCTCAGCCTTGGTCTTGCTGAATATCAGTATGTCATCTAGATATACGACCACAAACTTACCGATGAATTCCCACAGGACTTCATTCATCAGTCTCATGAATGTGCTCGGCGCATTTGTCAACCCAAACGGCATGACCAGACATTCGTACAAACCCTCGTTTGTCTTGAATGTTGTCTTCCATTCATCTCCCTCTCTCATTCGGATCTGATGATATCCTCTCTTGAGATCAATCTTCGAAAAATAATTCGCCCCACTCAGGAAATCCATCAAGTCGTCCATTCTCGGCAGTGGAAATGTTTATCTGATGGTGATCTTATTTATCACCCTAGAGTCTGTACACATTCTCCAGCCTCCATCCTTCTTCAAACTCAGTACCGTTGGAACGACACACGGACTAAGGCTCTCCCTCACCAGTCCTTTATCCTACAGATCCTGTACCTGCTTTTTGACCTCCTCATTCTCCTGAGGTGTCAACCTGTACACTGCCTTGTTTGGAAAACTTACTCCGGGTATGAGGTCAATATGGTTACTCACACTCCTCACCGGTGGCAACGAACAAGGTAGTTCATCCACGATGATATCAGCGAACTCTCCCAGCAGTTTCTGAATCTCATCTGGCAATTCATCCACTCTTGTGCTTGTCAAGACAATTCTCGGTTTCCTGACAACAAAGAACTGTGGATCTTCATTCTTCTCCATCTCTGTGAGAAGTTCTTTCCCACTCATGAGAAGTATCGTACTGGTTACTTCCGGCTTCACTTCTTTATCTTTTATTGGCAGCAGTGTGTGTGAATTCCCATCCTTCTCCAAGGTATAGGTGTTCATCCTCCCGTCATGAACAACATTTTTGTCAAACTACCATGGTCTACCCAATAGTACATGACAGACATTCATGGGTATAACATCACACATAATTTTATCCTTATAATCACCCATTTTAAATTCGACCAAGCATTGTCTCGTAACACATACCTGGTGCCCTTTCTGTAGCCATGACACTTTGTATGGATTCGGGTGTTTGTTTGTCTTCAGCTCCAATTTTTCCACCATCTCGGTTGAAACGAGATTGTCGGTGCTTCCGCTGTCTACTATGACCTTGTATTTCCAGCCTTTGGTTTTGCAAGTCGTCCTGAACAGTATGCATCTTTGAGTTGTTTCCTCCACCTCTTTCTCAGGTTTCAAGAGAACTTTGTGCACTGTCAGCGACTTCCCTCTTCCAGTGTCTTCATCCTCCACGTCACGCCTCTGCTGCGCCTCAGTGATGTGAGCTTATCCTCTGTCCATCTTCCTCTCTGGACAGTCAATGGATTTGTGTCCGTCTTTTCCACATGTGAAACATGTGATAATTCCTCCATGGCCTCTTCCTCTACCTCGGGTACGAGGAATTACGTTGGCGTCAGCATATCCGCCACCCCGCTCAGTATGCTGCCTCCTCGGCTCAAAATTTTTCTTCCTTTTCCCAATTTGTGGTTGCCTCTGCTGTGAGGTACCACCTCTCTCAACTTTACCCTGAGGTCTCTGCCATTCCTCCTTGATCTTCTGAGTTCTTTATTGGGCAACTGCCTTGCCTCTGGGCTAACTCTGTCCTCGCCCTCGCTATCCCTGCTTACGGCTCAGCTTTTCCTCGTCTTTCAGAGCCATCTGGTACGCATCCTCAACTGTTCGTATGGTCAGCATGCTCAATTCATCCTGAATGTCATACCTGAGACCATTCAGGTATCTCGCCACCTTTTCATCATCGCTCTCTCGATGACCAGCTTGAATGTTGAGCCTATAGAATTCTTCGGTGTACTCCTTCACTATCATCATCTTCTATCTCAGGTTCTGCATGCGCCTGAACAGAGTGATCCGGTATTCTCTCGGAATGAACTTCACCTTCATCTTGGCGATCATCCGATCCCAGCTCTTTGTTTATGGATAAATTCGTGAGTGCGGACACAGACCAATCTCCCCAAGATCCACCTGGATCTGGAACAAACCGTAACAGAATACTACTCTTTCCCTAGATCTAGCTATTGAACGAACTAAGAGAAATGGATAGTGGACATACCTTATGAACGCTCTCCTTTAATCTCTGTTGTTCCTCGCTCTGCTCTGATGCTCTTGTGTCGTTCAATCACAACAACACAAACCAACCACAACAAAAGGGATTAATATATTCAATATCTAGTCTATACA
>ML830446.1:20475-31024 GCA_009831015.1 Picea engelmannii | reverse complement strand
CAAACCTTTGTGCTATGAGGCTTTCCTCAAGTGTTGACATCAATGACAAGCAACCTTAATCAACAAATGTAGCATTATCATCCAATAACTGTAGAGTAACTAAGAAATGAACACATGAACAATCATACACATACACACCACACTAGTGTTTTACATAGAAGCCCAAAGCGGGAGAAAACCACAGGATGCTTTTTATCCTCCCATCATCGAAAGAATTTATCCTCCCTTGAATTCCAACCTTTTTTTCTTTGCCTTCCCTATGAAATTCAGCTTAGATATCCTTTGGTTACCTCAGTCACCTATAGATATTCAATATTATCAATTATGATATAAAATTAGACTGCCTTGCCTCTTATTTATACTCTCTATCTTCTAGGTCACTTAACCCATTTCTAGGTCACTTAATCTATTTTCCTCATTTTTAGGGTTAACCACTTTCCATAATTAGAAAGTTCTCCATTACATTATCATTTAAATACTCCTCCTTGACTTTGTCACCTCACTTTATCATTTAAATATTCTTCTTTGATTTTGTCACTTCACTTTATTATTTAAATAATCCTTCTTGACTTTGTCACTTTACTTTATTATTTAAATAATAATTTCTTCTTTGAAATATCTTTGACTTCTTTGACCTTTTAGGGCTTCAAGCCAACATATGAGGGTCCGCCATCTTCGTAAGGCCATAACTCTCAAACCGTGAGGAGTTATGTGATGTTCCACATACCTCCAGAAATGGCGTGACATGTACTATCCAAACATAATAGTATTACCTTCAAATATATTAAAACTCATACCATTATACATGAAACAACCTTGGGTCCATTACCCAAACCTTTGTGCTACTGGAATTCACTACAAGACTTTCTTCAAGAGTTGATATCAATGATAACCAACCTTAATCAACAATCTCTCCCTTTCACATTGATGGAAACACTCCGATGCAAAAATGAAATTATGTCATGCAATACTAAATTCATATCACTCATGCTCCCCCTGAAAACATGCCTATGTCCTCTGCATCTCTGTAACTGTTGCTCCCCCTGGAACAATGCTTTTTTCCTCTGCAATTGATGAATCTCTCCCCCTTTGTCATCAATGAAAAAGGTATATTTCCATCTGGGGCTACTCCCCCTGATTGAAATGTCCTCTTTATTGTAACATCCCACTCTGGCACACTTACCAAACTTATTCTTTGAGGACACTTGCTCGCAAGTGATCTGGATTTTTATGATGATAAAAAATTTTCTTTCATTATGATGCGTTAAGTTATATGACAGGATGTTTTTACTACTTTGGTGTAGACAGGTGCTGTTGAATAAGTTTCATTGAGTGTGTAGGGTTTCGGACCTTGAGGATGCAGAGGCAGCGAGCAGGAGCGGCACGGAGTGCGGGACGCGGCACGGAGCGCGGGACGTTTTCCAACGCGGGCGTAAGGCAACGGTATGATTTTAATTGGTGAAGTAGAAAGCATTTTTATATTCGGCAATTACTGTTATTGATGAGAATATTGTGAGATTGTTCTAGCTTGTTTATATTCGGCCAATTTCGTTTCAGCAATGTCATTGTGGGATTGTTCTGGCAATTTGTCCTTATATCACTGAACTAGAAAAGATTTCACTGTGTGCGTCTCCTGTTGTGGGATTTGGGGCGTTTTTATTTCCCACAGAGAGCAATTTTTACACTGGCGTTTTTGTTTTATGTTGTGGGTGTTTTCTTTATTATATCATGAGCATTTCTGATCTGGACGCTTTTGCCACTACGTTGGGCATTTTTGCCTCTGTTATAATGATTGTTCCGGCTCAAATTCCTGTGCCTGTCTGCATAGACTGCCAATTCTCTACTTTCAGATGTTAAAGCAAGTTCAAGTTTTCTCGACCTTTGTGTTTCGACCTCTTCCTGACCAACCTACCAATCTCTTCCAAGAAAATCTCTCCAAAATCATAAGAGGAACCATCACTTCCATCGTATTCTGAGAATACACTACTCTCACCCCCATCAGTTAATAATGGTAAAGCTTCGATATTAAGATCTACCTTGCTTGGCCTTCTGGAATCATAAGCAGACAAGGGCGAATCCTTCTACACAAAATTCTTTCCTCTAGAAGTCATATTGCTATCTTCCCTCCGTATATAATTGGACAGTCCATGAGAAATATTCCTTGTTGTGCAATCTGGGAAGTTTTTGCTTCTACTTCTGGCATTCCTGGACCAATAGCAAGGGATACCACATCCATGCCGAGGGAATATGAAGGCATCCATTTCATCATCGCCAGAAAACGTTGTTCCATCACACGAGCCACGAACGTTGGATTTGCAATCCTCATTCCTGTTCAAAGGGCATGTTGATGTAGGCGTATGTGAATCCTCCTTCTGCCTCCGTATATGTTTGAAAGTTTGGTGGATTGTACTTTTGCATTGCATTTAGCTCTTGGACCTTGAGCTTGACTGCATCTCTCATTAGTAAGGGAGATGCTGAGCATGAACTAGAATCTATGCTGAAGTTGTTCTTCTGTTCATTCTGGGGAAACCTACACTGTCATTTCCATCACTCATATCCACTTCTCTATATGGATTCTCCTCCTCCAAGGATAACCAGGATAATTCCTCTACAGAATTATGAACTTCATCATTTCTTGAGGAAGGGCATTGGTAACAGGTCTTTCTCTAGAATCGTCTCTGCAACTCGATTGTTGTTTTACTGGACGACCTGTCTCTTCTAGCTTGTTTAGCCAAGGTTCTGATATCTTCTCTGGGATTCTCAACATTGCTATGCTCTACTTCTCTCTTTGCCATATGAGTTTCAGACTTATCGACAAACCTTCTCAATTGTCCTTCTCCTTCACACCTTCTGTTCGAGACTTTTTTGTTTGTTGCCTGTCTTTCACTACTCTTCATAGCTGGCTCCTCCGTTCATTGTCACAGTCCATAAGGGGCCTTTATCCTTTATAGGACATCCTTAGATGCTATTGCCTTAAACCTTTGTCATGCTTAAACATCGTATTCATATGTGGTCATTGATTATGATGTTTCCTTATTACTTTAGTTACAATGATGTTAGTCTTGTGTGGTTACAATAGTGTAAGGATTGTCCTCTCTTTTAAAATAACAGAATGCATATCATAGGCTTTGTGATTAAGGCTGGTATCTCTGGACGAGGCCTTCGATCCATATCATAGGTCCCCCGAGTGTCCATATTTGGACATGAGACTTGTAGTTCGCTCCTGTGTTTGGCTTTATCGCTATCGGACAGATTGCCCATTCAATCTACGCCTGGCAACTTCAAGCTCAGCTACATTTCAGACCTGTCATGTTAATTGGCTCATGCTTTTTACAGCGTTGACTGGATACAGTTCTATTGTAAAACATTTCAGACCTGTCATGTTAATTGGCTCATGCTTTTTACAGCGTTGACTGGACACAGTTCTATTTTAAATGATTATATACCTTATATATAATTGAGTAATTTCATTTGAAAAAAAAAAAAATAACAGAATGCAACATTTACATTATATAAGTATTGCTAAAAAGTTCTTAAAAACATGGTAGTAGCATGGTTATTGAAGTATTTAATATGAATTTAATATTTGTTCTGTATTTGATATTTTTACTTTATTATATTATCTTGAAAGGATGTCCTTCTAAATTGTCGTCCTTTTAATATGGTTATCTTTACCTATTKCCCTTTTAAATATGTGAGGGYATTGYAAATTTTCAATATGAAGATACTTGTTTATTGATGTATTTAATTATGATGTAATTATCAAGGTGATGTKATTTTACATTGACATTAGGGACTAATAAATTAATTATGATGTTACTTTTGTACTTTTAATGTGGATATTTTAGATGTGATATTTAACTATCTTTATAAAGGGTCCCTTTTAAAACACTGTTTTAAATAATGTCATTTTAAATAGGGTAATTGTTATATCTTGTCATTTTAAATAGGATGGTTTATTGATATTTTCAAATATGATGAAAATTTTAATTTAGCTAAAGGAAAAATGTTATGGCATACCAATGTCAGGGAAATATTGTTATAGATTCGCAATTGTAATGTATTGTTGAAATAGGAAATTGTGTTTTTCTACCTTATAAACAAGATGGAAAGATTAGAGTTGAAGCGTATGACCATTATTTATTTCAATGTTGTTGTAATTAGAAAGGAGATGATACAGTTATCTTGTTGTGATGTTGATGTAGTCTCTTGACATTGTTGAGACATACTCAGTGGAATGCCCGGATTTATATGCATTAAATTACTCAGAGTTTGTAATGAGGGTTGTTGTTCATTTAAATAATGTTGAGTTTGGGTTTGTTGTCGGAGTCCTCTTATCATGCACCATCCGTAAGGGGCGTATTTGTTCTTCTCATTTACGTTGTTCTTGTTTGTATTCAGTTAGTTGCTTGGTGTGTTGTGTCGGGTGGGATGTAGACACCTCCATGTTCCTCAGAACAGTCGCCATCCCTGAGACCTTAAATGGTTAAAATCGATGGGAACCTGGGCTTGAGCGTTGCTTATGTGTCTCGGAGGTCCTAACCATTGCAGGGTAGGACGGGCGAGAGGTCAGTCACATTTAGCAGTCAGTTGTACTTGTCGTGTGATCATCATTTATGCATGTGGTTACGTGTCGTGCGTCCAGGTCATCTTCATGTGTTCATCCTGGTTGCGTCGTATTCGTCGTCGGGTGGTGACGCAGAGTCGAATGGGTTGTTGTTGTTTCCTTGTACACACGCACACACACACTTCTAAAAAAAAAAGAAAATTTGCACCTATTATTGGAGCGGTTGTCGTAACGAGGCGGTTCGTTACATATGGTATCAGAGTGGGTTCAACCCACGACTTGGGATTCACTACAGCTTCCATTGACATGATAGTATTGATTATTCTGTTGTTGATTGAGTTGATTGTCTGTGTGCAGGTAATCATGGTTAGAGGACGCCACGGAGGCAGACGACGGGGTGCTAGGGGAGGCGACGTGATGCCTCTAGCAGCATCCACACCTGAGGGGTCTAACCCCCAGGGAGGCGAACAGGTCCTTGGACAAGAGCAAATCGCAGTTGCCGATGTTGTGGGGATGATGAGATCTTTCCAGCGCATGTCTGAGGCACTGATCAGAAGATTGGACAGAGATGAGACAGGGCACCGACACCTGCTGAGGTTCCGCCGCGCACACCAGCCGTTACTGGTAGCATTCACCGTGAACTCGAGAAGGTGAAATTTCCCGAGTTCTTTGGTGCCCCGGACGGCGCAGCCGCCAAGGCATGGTTGGAGAATATGGCGATGTGCTTCGCACTTCACGATTATACCTCCAACATGAAGGTCCGCATGGCGGTCTTTCAACTAAAGGGGAGCACTCTTCTATGGTGGAAGACGCTCCTACCGCAGCTGAACATGGCCATCGAAGACATGTCATGGGAACTGTTCGAGGAACGGTTCCGAGAGAGGTATCTCTCAGAGGAATTCATTGAGAATCAGCTCAATGAGTTCAACGCATTACGACAAGGAGGTTGTACCGTGCCCGAGTACGAGGCACGTTTTATGGAGCTGCTCCGGTATGCTTCGCATATGAACACTGAGAAGCTCAAGGTCAATAGGTTCGTATTTGTCCTTAACGACAGCCTGCGTGAAAAGGTTAGGATTTTGATGCCTCAAACCTTTCACGACGCTGTCCAAAAGGCCCTCATAGCAGAGGAGGAGCTTATCAGTGGGGGTCAGACCAGGACTCCAGCGAGACCTGCAGGGCAGGGTTCATCTAGTACGCCATAGTAGCAGACGCCAGCGAGACACACACCAGGGTATCGTGGCTTCCAGAGGGGATCCACTTTTACTACCCCACGACGACTGCCACCTCAGCAGTGGACACCTTACCGAGGACCACAGTAGCAGTAGCAGCGTCGCCCGCAGCAGTAGCAGTTTAGACCTGTTCAGCAGAACAGACCAGGGTTTCAGGCCGGTGGGCAGTCATCTTCTACTTCGGGCACCAGGACTACTGGGCCGAAGAAGGGGTGTTGGACATGTGGGGAGCCACACTACCAGCGCGATTGTCCTGTGGAGAGGACCAGGGCGTCTGGATCAACCGGACCCACTACAGTGGGAGATATGGGCAAGGCCCATTGGATTCATGCAGCGGTGAATAACCGCCAGGCAGAGCACCAGTCGATTGTGCTCGAGACGACAGGTACTTTCGCTGACCAGACCCTTAGTATTTTGATAGACCCAGGTGCCACTGAGAGTTTTATTTCTGGTGCAGCGCTGAAAAGGATTAAGGTAAAGGCAGTCGAACAGGACGAGTTTAGCTTCGTGGAGATGGATTCGAGAGCCAAACAGAAGGTCGGAGGAAAGGTTACAGGATGTGCCCTTAACCTGGGAGAGTTTGTCATGAGGGTCAAATTGTACGTCACGATCTTAGGGTCTTATGACTTCGTAATCAACATGGATTGGTTGGAATCGCATGAGGCGATACTCAACTGTAAGACGAAATGGTTGAGCCTAGATGATGATGAAGGACAGAGACGTGTGATAGTAGGACGGAACCAGGGAGTATCCCTGAGGTTCGTCTCTTCCTTACAGTTAAGGAAGAGTATGCGCAAGGGGTGCAAGCTTTATGCGATCCTTGCGCTCAATGAAAAGGGAGTAGCAGAAGGTCTAGAACACATTCCGGTGGTGAAGGAGTTTGCAGACGTATTTCCAGAGGAGTTTCCTGGGATGCCGCCAGAAAGAGAATTGGAGTTTACTATAGACCTAAAACTGGGGACTGAACCGATAGCGAGAACGCCTTATCAGATGTCGACCCCGGAATCGCAAGAGTTAAAAATGAAACTGAAGGAGTTGCTGGACCTGGGACTGATACGTCCTAGTGTGTTGCCGTGGGGTGCACCCGTTATTTTCATTCGGAAGAAGGACAGATCATGGAGGCTTTGCATTGACTATCGTCAACTGAACAAGGCTACAATCAAGAATCAGTACCCCTTACCAAGAATTGATGATCTGTTTGATCAAATGAAGGGTGCGACGGTGTTCTCTAAGATCGATTTGTGATCAGGGTATCACCAGTTACGGATCAAGGAGGATGATGTCCCTAAGACCGCTTTTAAGACGATATTTGGACATTATGAGTTTACTGTTTTACCTTTTGGACTGACAAATGCCCTAAGGGTATTCATGAGTCTGATGAACGGGGTGTTCTGCGAGTACTTGGACAAGTTCGTCCAAGTATTCATAGATGATATTTTAATCTACTCTCGGATGATGGAGGAGCATGACGAGCACTTGCGCTTGGTACTACAGTGTTTGCGAGAGCACAAATTATATGGGAAGCTGTCCAAATGCTATTTTTATCAATCCAGGATTCACTACTTAGGGCATGTCATCTCCGGCGAAGGTATCGCCGTGGATCCAGCCAAGGTTGAGGATATTATGGAATGGCCTGCGCTGACGAATGTCACAGAAGTGCGTAGTTTTATGGGTTTAGCGGGATACTATCGACGGTTTGTCGAGGGATTTTCGAAGATAGCAGGTCCGATCACGGAGTTGCAGAAGAAAAACAAGAAGTTTGTTTGGACAGAGAAATGCGCAGAAGCATTTAGGAGGCTTAAAGAGTTGTTGACAATAGCGCCGATACTAAAGGTCCCTGACATGGACGCTGACTTCTTGGTATGCACTGACACATCCAAGGAAGGTTTAGGTGGAGTCTTGATGCAAGACGGACGAGTTATCGCTTACATTTCAAGGAAACTAAGAAGGCATGAGGAAAACTACGCGATGCATGATTTGGAGTTATTAGCCATAGTATATTCCTTAAAGGTATGGAGACACTACCTGGTTGGACGAAAATTTGAATTAAGGACTGATCATTGTGGATTACAACACATTTTTATGCAAAGCGACCTGAACGCGTGACAATGGCGTTGGTCGGAATTGCTTAGCGAGTACGACTTTGAGATTACTTACATAAAGGGAATAGTAAACCTAGTGGCAGATGCTTTGAGTCGAAGGCCACGCATCTTTTCGGTGTTGCCTCTTCAAACAAATATATGTGAGAAGATTCTCACTTTACAGCGTGACGATGACTGGTACAAAGAAGTCGAGGATTTTATCGGATGAAACACTATGATGGTACCACAATATGAGGGATTTACTTTTGACAGTGATGGGTTATTGAGGTTTAGAGGTCGGATTTATGTACCTCCAAACAACGAGTTGAGGATGTTGATCCTGAGCGAGGCTCATAGAGCCGTTTACATGGCTCACCCAGGAGTTATGAAGATGAGGGAAGACCTTAAGCCCTTG
The DNA here is from genome assembly GCA_009831015.1 of Picea engelmannii. Classification (NCBI taxonomy): domain Eukaryota; kingdom Viridiplantae; phylum Streptophyta; class Pinopsida; order Pinales; family Pinaceae; genus Picea; species Picea engelmannii. Next base: position 22,729 of record ML830446.1, on the reverse strand, counting down.
CTCTTCTGGAAAGGAATGAAGGCCGACATAATCAACTTTGTGGCTAGATTTCTCGAGTGTTAGCAGGTAAAGGCTGAACATAGACACCCGGTAGGATTATTACAACCACATGCCATTCCGGAATTGAAATGGGAAGTCATTTCGATGGATTTTATTGTTGGATTGCCACTGACGGGCAGGAGACACGACTCGATTTTTGTAGTAGTATACACTTTGACAAAGAGTGCTCACTTTATTCCGGTGCATACGACGTATCGGGCACCTGACATAGTGAGAGTTTTCATCAGTGAGATTGTGATACTGCATTGCGTTCCTAAAAAGATTATATCCGATCGAGGATCAATGTTTACCGGATGATTTTGGACGAGTTTCCAAGAGGCCTTGGGAACTCAACTAAACTTTAGTACTGCATATCACCCATAGACTGACGGACAGACAGAATGAACGAACCAAACCTTGAAAGACATGTTGCGCATGTACGTGATGGATCAACAAAAACATTGGGAGGAGTTCTTGCCTCTAGTAGAGTTCGCTTATAACAACAGTTACCAGAGCACCATTAAGATGGTGCCTTTTGAGTTTCTTTATGGGCGACCATGTCGTACACCCTTGAGTTGGGATCGGCTTGAGGATAGGGTCCTGGTGGGACCAGAAGCGATCCAAGAAATGGAAGAGCAAATGCAAACCATAATATAGAGGATAAAAGAAGCGCAGGATCGACAGAAGAGTTATGCCGACACGCACCGAGTCGACCGTAGTTACGAGGTCGACAATCGAGTCTTCTTGTGGGTAAAACCGCATAAGAGTTCGATCAAGTTTGGAAAGGGAGCTAAACTCTCTCCTAGGTTCGTGAGACCTTTCGAGATTGTGGAGAGACAGGGGCCCCTGGCCTATCGACTAGCCTTTCCTGATTCTTTGAAGCGTATGCACGATGTTTTTCATGTATCAGTTTTGAGACATTATGTTAGTGATCCTACACACGTGATTGACACGAGTTCCTTGAAGGTATCGGACGAGGGAGCGTTCACGGCTGAGCCAGTCCGCATTTTAGATCATCGCATTTGACAATTACGATGTCGAACGGTAGATCAGGTCAAGGTCCAGTGGGACAATTATAGTCCGCACTCAGCGACCTGGGAGGACGCATATGATATGCACCAACAGTTTCCATTTTTGTTTGATAGATAGACTTATGATACTGTGGTACTTGTGATATTATGGTACATTTATTTCGACATTTATACTGAGAAACTTCGGGATGAAGTTTAGACCAAGAGGGGGTGTATGTAACATCCCGCTCTGGTGCACTTACCAAACTTATTCTTTGAGGACACTTGCTCGCAAGTGATCTGGATTTTTATGATGATAAAACTTTTTCTTTCATTATGATGCGTTAAGTTATATGATAGGATGTTTTTACTACTTTGGTGTAGACAGGTGCTGCTGACTCAGTTTCATTGAGTGTGCAGGGTTTCAGACCTTGAGGATGCAGAGGCATCGGTGGAACTCCCTTGGACTCCGGATTGAGTCAGGGAGTGGTATATTTGAGTTGTTTCATTTACGGTGATATTGTTTTTTTTTTATGATATGCTATTGATTTTATGATATGTTGTTGACATGATCTGACATGATGGTTGATGATGCAGGATGATGATAGCTTGCCGACCAGACTCATATATGGAGTAAAGGAGCCACACATGAGTTCCATAGAGATTGAGGGAGAGGTGTGGACAACAGCCCTGCCACAACCTACTAGCACTCCCGCCATGGCTCGAACTATAGGTTAACGATTACCTAGTTCGAGAGGATCCACGATGCCGTGAGAGCAGACTGCGACAGTCGCTCACAATGATTCTAAGGGGTGCGCAATAAGGTGGGGGCCTTATTCCTTAGAGCCCTTAGTCTCCCACAAGTTCACCTGGCAGAGTGTCTACTCCAGGGGTTATAGATTCTACCAATCCGTCAAGCCAGCAAGTGGCACCCTTGGAGCACGTGGTGCATCCTGAAGGGCATGTCACGCAACAGAGGAAAACAAGGCGAGTGGCACCCTTGGAGCACGTAGTGCGTCCTGAAGAGCACGTCGCATGTATGATGATGATGAGACAACCTATATGACCCTAAGACCTTAAACACCTGATAAATTCTTACAACGCCTCCCCTAATTAAATTGTCGCCCTGTTCAAATCAAAACCTAAACTAAAACATCTCTAAGATAAATTTTGACTAGCCCTAAGAAAAGATCCTACAAAAATAA
>ML830445.1:138077-177801 GCA_009831015.1 Picea engelmannii | reverse complement strand
CTTGCAAAGCATCAGTGTCCTATTTCCTTCTTTCACTTGCCGCCTACAGGAAAATTCAAATTCTAACACCACCTGACTTTATCATGATATTTCTTCTTTAGTGTCTTCTACCTTTTTCTCTTTGGTCTGAAATCTACAAACAATTTTTTTTTCTCTAACATCACCTGATGCAGCCCCCTACCCTCCTGGGGTTCTGCGACCTCCCAGTCTAGGATCTTTCTAATTTATGAGTATAATTAACTCTTTGGGCTCCTGATTGAACCCAAACCAATTATACACATGCCCCTTTTCCTTGTGTGTGCAGGTTGTGTCAGACCCGTGAGCTATTCCTACGCGCTTCCAAAATACTAAGGTTCAGGTGATAGCTCCTTCTGCGATTAGCCCCTTCTTCATATGGCCCTGGGATGTGTCCTTTCTCAAACACGTGATTGCGGGCACGATCAAAAGTGATTTTATACCAACCTGCTTTTTTCCCTGCAATTCACCTCCATCTGCCACGTATCCTTTTGTTAAAATTGTGGTTGAAATTGCGGTCTACTCAAGAAGAATTAACGTCCGAGCATGTCCTGGCCCCGCAATCCTTCCCATTCTTCCATCTCTCATTTTCGGAGATGATCCGTGATAAACGACTGCTATCAAATCCCCTTTCTTGCCTTCTTCTTCTTCCTTCCACGCGTAATCCTAGATCTCCACGATCTATCAACACGTATCTCCCTTCCAAATCAACGACTATGGCTGATTCTGTCTTTCTGGCCTTCGAGAGTTTTGACTCTCAAACTTTCACTTCCTCCATATGACAATATTCTGGAGTGGAAGATTTGCTGCCACCTATCTCCTTGAATATACGGTAGGATCCCCTCCATGAATCCGGCCTTCGAGAATCTCAAATATCAAACTCCTGCTTTTCCCTATGTGATAATATTTCGGAGTATAAGATCTATCGAAACTTTCCCCCCTTAATCTACAACTAGGATTTCCTCCGTGAATCCGACCTTCGGGAATCTCAATTCTCAAACCCTCGCCACTCCTGACTGGTTATCTTATGGAGTGGAAGATTTGCTGAAACGTATCCTTCCCAATCAACGGTTGTGCTCCTGCTTCGGGACTTTGGTCTCCTCAACTAGATCAACGACCCTCTGACTCCCTTCTCGATTGATGATCGATATCTCTTCTCTGGATCTTCAGACCTTTCTTCCTCTGCTTTCCTCTGAAGATCTAGATCTGGTGTCGCGTGTCCACCTTCACATTGACGACTCTCGTCAGGTCGGCACTTCGGCCTTCGACGTTCTCAAATTTCAACAAACGCAAATCTCTGGAGAGAATCCTTCCAGAGTGTCGGATATTCTGACACCTATCTTCCCTGATCCAACAATTATCCAAAAAAGTGAGTCTCCGTCCTCCACGCGTCCCTCCGCAGATCAACGATCAATGTGCTCCCTTTGGGATCAACGACCCTTAAACACTTCGTCCTTTGGTGCTTCAGGATATTATGAAACACTACTTCACAAAAACCCCGAAGTACAATCCTCTGAAGTTCATGATCAAGTGACACCTGTCCAACCTAAATCAACGACTATCATCTGCTTCGGGACTTCAGCCTTCGACAATCTCAAATTTCAATTTCCCTTCGCTCGGTTTTCCTCTGAAAATTTACCCATAGTCTACGATCCAATGACACCTGTCCTTTCATGGATCGATGACTCCCAACTTCTTCGGCTGTTCGAGCTTTGGCGATTTCAAACTTTCATCCTTTGTATTCTCCCAAAGTGATTTCACCCGGAGTTCACGATCTTTCGCCACATGTCCTTTCTAGATCTGACAGTCCAGATTCGTTTCGGCCCTTTGGCTCTTCGACGCTTCATATTTTTGGCTATTCAGGGTTTGGATGTTTCAACATTCCATCCTCGTCTTTCTCTTGACCTCATGACTTGTTGATGTGTGTCCCTCCGAATCTGACGGTTCAAATTCACTCCGGTTCTTCAGCCCTTCGACTCTTTGAGCTTCAGAAGTTTCAAACTTTTGTGCGTGTGTTCCTCCTGGAGCGTCTTCACCCGAATTTGATGGGTTTCCGCTATGCATCCTCCCAGATGATGGACAGTCCCAAATGACTTTAGGACTTTGGGACTTTAACAAGTATATCCTCTTGTGTGTATAGAACGTTAAGGTTCATGCACCTCTATCCAGATCCAACGATTGTTGATCCTCTGCGCTCAGATCCAACATATGAGATCTGTTTCTGTCTACTGCACTTCCTCTATTGACTGGATGTAGATCTAACGGTCCAAGCTCCCTTCCACAACCGATCAAATGGTTGATGTCGCTCCTCCTCCTGAGCTTTTGAATTCTTCCACCTTGGAAGATTTTTGTCAGTGTACAAATGTTTTGGCCTTTGAACTTTCTCCTGCGAACCCGGTTACTATGGGTCTCACTTGTGCTTCTGAAAGCGTTATCTCTTATGGGATTTAGGATTTAGAATAAGTCTGTCACCCATGCATTCCTTGCTTTATCCATTCTGAGCTTGATCTCCTCGAAGATTTCGATCTCCGACGCACTCCTTGCGTTTCTGGGATTTTGTAAAACTCAGATCCGAAGGATTTCTTAAAAATAAATTCTTCTCGCCCTCCTGACGATCTCCTTGATCGATGCACACCTTGCAGAGCTCTTCCTTACAGTGTATTCAGTAACTCTGTATCTTTTCAAACTCAACACATAGTCCTTTCTGTGCACTCCTTGCACTTTTGTTGATGAAGGTTCAATGATATCTCTCTTGAGATTTTCTAAGCTTAACTCACCTCTGTCAACGCACTCCTTGTAGACTATGTGCACTCCTTGCACTCGAAAACTCAAAGAAGAGAAGCAATTGAAAATTATTCGATACTTCACCAGTTTACACATTCAAACCACAGAATACATAAAAACATAATAATGAACATAAATATATAAACACACGGTATGCAGGAAAAACTGCTTTTCTATTATCTCTGTGTATCTATACAGATGTTTACAAAAAATGGACTGCAACAGAGTCCCAGTTCTCTCAAGCTCTCCTAACCTAACTCTACCCTAAGTTCTACTTCTACTATGAGACCTCTCTCGAGTTCTTCTTCTCCTATCTGACCTCTCTACAAAGATCTCTCTCTCCCTTTACAAAATGAGGGCTCTACGAGATTATCCTCTCCACCGCCTTAGTGTCATTATTGTCTTAGTTAAGACACCATACTCCTATGACTTCATTACATAAATGAAATGTCCAGATCTGACTTAGACCAAGACTTGCTTACAATCAACCATTTAAGGCAACTCTGTCCACTACCTATACAAAGGTATGGTTTGGCATTTATCAACCTTATAACACAAATCCCTATAGGATCAGATTTCGAATTTAAAAATGGGAGGGTCAATGCTTCTCATTCTCTGAAATGCACGTTGATGTGCTAGAATGTTGGCACATTGTTGAGGTGGAGAGATGCTCCTGCATCAATATAAACGATAGCCACTTGTTTCGGTTTCCACTAGTTTGGTAGAACAGGTGGTAAGCCTATGACACTTTTCAGTTTTTTACAGTGACAACGAATTAATCAGGAAATACAACTTTTTTATTTACAAAAAAAAAGTATAACTTAATTAATTAATTAATAATAAAGTTTTGTATCAATTTTATTGGAATAAACAAAAATAATATAATTTAATATAAATTTTAATAAACATAAAAAATAATTAAATAAATATGAATAGTAATAACATAATATTTTAATATTATTAATATTGTGTTTTTTACACAATAGTATATTTTTAATTCATAAAATTATCATGGCGCTCATGAGAATTTATTCTTATCTTAGCAATGCTTATTTTTTTCTTTACACTTGTCAAAACAAAGAGATAATTTTTATCTTCTAGATTAGGGTTGATTACATCCTTATGATACCTTAATTTTCTTTTTTCCTCAAACTCTTTATCACACCACATTTTCTCTTTAAATTTTGATTTGATGATATTTTTAATAGTATCCGTATTTTGCAAAATGGTGTTTTCCATGATTCCTAAATAGTTTATCCAAGACCGGGCATCTTTATGCCATCCTTGCTAGAGATGATGGTGGTTATGACTAGATTTTGAAGGAATTTTAGGAAGCCTCTTGTCTTCCATGTTGTTTAACTTGTTATTATACATTAGGTATCTAGTCATAGCCATGCTCTCAAAGGGGGAGAGGCTTTCCTCTAAGAGGAGGATGTGATAGGGCGTATTTCCTTTAATGTTGAGATTACAGGTTATAAAATTCTTTTGTATTTGTTGTGTCTTCTCCACGATTCATGAGAGATACTACATCCTAAAATGCCATGGGATGAAAGAGTGTGTCACCTTTGTGACACTAAGAAGGTTTAAGATAAAAAACACTTTATTTTAGATTGCGCAACCTATACCCATATTAGATCTTAATTTCAAAATATTTATCATACTACCAACCTTCCTAACCTTTAAACTCAACAAAACTATGGCGATCTTGAAAAGTTGAACTCTTAATGCTTTTCGAGCATAGAAACAAAATTCTAAAGAATTTCAAGTAATCTCTTACCCTCTTAAGGTCCGATAGACCTATTCGGTCTTAGTGGACATTAATCATCATCATCATCACCATCATAAATATAAATTTTATTAAACATCATAAAAAAATTAAATATGTATTATTAATATAATATATTCATATTATTCTTTTTATAATTTAATATTATAATTTTATAAATATATATACACACACACACACACACACACACATATATATTATTCTTTTTATAATTTAATATATATACATCCTGAGTGGGACTAATGGTTAAGAACACGTGTTTCCTCCTAAGAGGTCACAAGTTTAAATCTAGAGGGGGGTAGGGTATGTGTTGGATGCAAGGCTAGCCAGGAAGGAAGGCTATTTTTTAAGGAAAAGCATGTAAGACGGAAAAAATAGCTGGAAGGAAAAGCAACACATGTAAGAGAGGCAGGTGAAGCGTGCATGCAAAGAAGACCTAACAACACTAGGGTTAGGGTTTTTGTAATATATTGTAATGGCGGGTGAGCCAAGGGTATAAATAAGTAGTACCTAGAGGAGAAAGAGAGATGACAGAGAAAAAGAGAGAGAACTGTAAGAACTGTATGAGTCATTGAGCTGGTGAGATAGGGAAGGAGTGAGTGACTCGATCCCGAGGGCTAGATCGTAGACTGAGGAGCCTGGTGCGATCTATTCAAACTTGCAGGGATCGAGGAACCTGGGGAAGAGGGGGGAGAACTAAGATTGTAACCACACACGACGTGATATATTATGAACTATAATAAAAGCTTGAGATCCAAATCTTTGTGGAAGTAGCCCAAGAGGGGGTGAACCACGATAAAACCTGTGTTGTGTCTATAGATGTATGTGTTGAAAAAAAGTTTATTTTTTCTTCTCTAAATCCAAACCTCATTTTTCCCTGATTATGGAGCTGCCCTTAGTTCAAAAAGAAGTCAAAAGGTCTTTCAAAACTTTCGGTTTTCAGAGTTCATCCATTCACGAAGTATGTTTTTTAATAAGAAATCCTAAGTTCCAGTGCCGAAGTCCTGAAAAGTGATGGTTTAAAAGAAATTTAACTGATCTTAAAAGTAACGATTAAAAAACGTTAACGACTTTCCAAGCCTTCCGCATGTTCTTTTTCGGTAATCTCAACTCAAACAACGTTTAAAGTCCCAACGCATTGATCACGAAGTACCTTTTAATAATGATTAATCAAGTTTTAAACTTTTTTTACGAATCGATAATCAGTCGTAATTCGGGAAATCAAGAGTCGACCTTGAGTCTCTTTAAAACCCCGATCCCCGAAGTCGCAAAACTCTTAAAAGCTAATGCTCGGTTTATTAAGAAGTAAGAGGGTTTAACGATAATAAACTCCATCACAATTTTTTGTGTTATACCTCTTAGGGACACGATGTTCGAAACTCCGAAACACAAAATATCGAAAGAATTAAGCGATTAAACACAGATTAACTTAACTTTAAAGAAGGATTAATGATAATTAAAAAGATTTTCACATTTCGTTATTCAGGAGTTTTCAATGACATTCCTTTCAAAATCCTAGCTTTGAATCACCGATATGCGGCAGTATCTATAATGGATTAATGAGGATATTTTTGACATAAAGAACGTATCTCCAGACATACCATCCCCATTAAAGCTTTAAATTTTTATCGCCTGTATCGGTACGCTAAATTTAAGACAGGTTAAAGGTCAATAAAGGTCTAATGTTTCGAAATTCATTCTTATTTTTAGACTAAGAGCGAGTTATATTCAGAAGAACTCACACATTTCTTCTCTGCAACAAATTTTCATTTGGCACAGACATCATGGCACCCAGAAAATCACCCAAGAAGAATGAGGAGGAAGGTGGAAGCTCGAATCCGGATGGAGATGTTATATCCGACACTACGCCACATGTTGTGGATTCAGTCAAATCACGGAGGAAGATTTTTGAAACCTTATATTATGAGATTAAGAATTGCCCTGAAGATTTCAGAGATGAAAGAACTGAAAATAAACTGAGAGACATAGCAGAGTCTGAGCTTCACAAAATAGCCACGCAGCCGAGACTCATGCCATATAATGACATGGTATTTTGGGCTTTAGAGAAAACCGACGTTCAGACAAGGAGCATTCTAAACAACCAAGGGGTTGTCGTTGACTCGTTTAGACCCGAGCACATCTAAGTAATGTACAAATTGCCCCCTACTTCTAAATACATTTATAATGCCGAATTCATAGCGGAATTTCAAAGAAAGGAGTGCACATAATTCGATCAAACATATCCAAATATAATCAAAGACTGGTGGGGAATTCCAACAAGATTTAGAGTCGATACCCATGGTAGCTATGTCACATCTTCATTAAACGAATACATGGTTTATATAGCCCTGATGTTATGCAGACTCTTCGGGAGGAAAAGACCTACCCATTTCCCTGTAGACTGGGTACCACTTCTACACGAAGTAGCCGAGGGTTTCAGTTTCAACTGGGGGGAAATTTTATCCGACAATCTAGCTAGTGAGGTTGCAGAGTAACAAACAACAAAATCGAAAGGTTGACCTACATATTTTTACATGTCTTCCTATATTATGGATGTGGTTTGTTACATGACTCCATTCCCTTTGATGAGTTGGAGCTGGAACCCAGCCTGTGCGGAGCCCATTCATGTTTATCATTCTAAGCTATGGGAGGAAAATCTTAAAGATGTATTTTATGAAATCTTCCACTACGTAATGATACCTCTGCACCAAATTTTGTATGGCTATTCACCCCCTCATATTTCAGAGCAAGTCATGGGAAATCTTAGGGCGATCGTAGATTGGTTTATTGAAGAGGGTTTTTCCTATGTCAGGGTTTTCGGGTGCTCGATTCCTCCTCATGCACTTCCGAAGTTCCTTTCCGATAGGCTGGTGTGCAAGGAGGTGGCCTACCAAATAGTAACTGGTGGCATCGACACTGAATTGAAAGCATCTCAGAAGAAGTTTTGGCCACTTTTTCCTGTACAAATTGGGAAGTGTTCACTGCTTAACTTTGGTCATTCCAAGGTTCGAAGCTGCAGCACTGGAAGACATCAAATTGGTAGATCTTGAACTCAGAAAACATGACCCTTATAAAATTGTAGAAAAACATCTTACTCACTGCAATATGAAGATGTATGAACATGAAGTTTCTCCCTAGGACGACATGTTCAAAGGAGACAGAACCTATGAGGAGATATTACACAGAGTTCAGGAACTATCACCCGACCTACAAACCAACTTTCTGACTTTCCAGAAGCACATGCAAAGTGGTTTTCCCAAGATAATGCAAGGGGAATCAATGACTCCTCCCCTAGCTCAGGAAAGCACTCCCCCAAGTTTCGGATCAGAGGCTCATGATAAAGGGACTACAGAAGAAAATCCAGAGAAGACTGAAGCATCTTCACAGAAAGCAAAAGCTTCACAATCAAAGAATCCAAGGTTTGAAATGAGTTCCAAATCCGAGACTCCTTCAAAGTCGAGTAAAACGATTTCCCTTTTATTATCAACTATTCCTGCTGATGTCCCTAAAACAACAGGAGAAAATCAATATACAGGGTTGGGTAGACCTATTACATCATTGACTCCTTTATTGTCAACTTTTGGGTCTCCTCTCCTGGAATTCATATATGCAAGTGACCTCACTCCCATCTCTAGAGAAGATATACCTTCCTCTGATCACTTTTTCAGTAAGAAGAGGAAATTCGTAGTGAAACATGAGATGCATCTAAGAGAAGGCACAATGGTGAAGAAACAAAGAGTGCTCATAGATGGGAAGAACCTAGAAGAGGAGTACTTTGCCACAGAAGTAACAGACTCTATGGGAGCTATGGCGATGACCAATTTGTTCTCAGTTGACTCCCTCAGAACAAGGCTAAAACAGAAAAATCAAATGATAGCTCAGTTGCAGGACCAATTAAAGCACACAGAGAATAATATTCGAGAGGAGGTAAAACAAAGGGTTGAACACGCCCAAACCGTGGACAAAGAGGAAATGAAATTGTTGAAGTCTAGTTTGGATGAAGCGAATAAGCAGATGCAAGTGAGTCATGTACATTTTATTCGACAGGAAGAATTAGTGAGAAAACTACAGGCTGAGTTGAAGTCTATTGAAGGACAAGTTGTGAATATAACAACATTTCAAACCCAAGTACTAGAGGTACATGAGAAACTACAAGCACAACAACAGGACATGCTTTCCAAAATAGAAATCAACCAAAACTACTTCCTGGAAATAAGCCACTCACTAGATAGCATTGTTTTAAAGGAAAAAGAGGCCACAACAACTCGTGCTTCTTTTCAAAAGGTAGTGGTGTTTTCGGCCAGAGAGGAAGTACCAACAATCCCAAAGATGACTGTAGATGAACAAATCATGGGAGACATCATGTTAAAGACATGGGAGACTAATATTGTCGAAAGCAGGAAAATGGCAAGAGAACTTAAGAGAGAACGTGAAGAAGTATTTGATCAGCTAGATATAAAAACATTGGGCATTGATATAGGAGATTGTCCTGGGCTATTAGGATAGATAAATGTTGTAAGGCATCAACTGCATATCAAGGTGATTTGGAATGAATTCCAACTCGAGATTTCACAATTGAAACAACTCGACATCGCCCAAATAGATAAGTGGTTAATAAATCCAAATCTACAGTTGCAGTCGACAAAGTTTGGCAAGGGAAAGATTGAAGACGAGCTGCCCCAAATTCAGAGGAAGTTATATGTGTTTGAAGCAAAGAATATGTCAGAGCCTTCCATATTTTTGATGCAGTTTGTGGACAGGTGCGTTGTGTGTTCGGGATCGAGCGAAGGAAGCGTTTCAAAGAAATGATGAAGTAACACATTTGTGCTTGTTTTTGTACAACTGGTAAAAAGTAAAAAGTAACTGAACAAAACGGTCCGAATTCCATTTTCTGTAACTATTAGCACCTAGGAAATTAGGAGAATACCAACCGTCCAGGGTTGATGATTTTATTTGTATAAATACATTTTTGAAAGATACACCAAAGGCTTTTTCCTTGGCTGATTGTATCAGAGAAATTTTTCATTTGCTAGAATTAATACAAATGCAAGTCGAAGACTCTAGATCCCGTCAAGTTTGAGTTATGTGTTCCTCTGATTATTTCATATTTAATATCATTCCTTATATATATTTGATGAATTCTTAGCTGCAATTTAGTACAACATCCACTGTGGTGATTGATTATTTTAGTCATCTAATTTGTTTACAGTTTTTATTCTGTACCGGCTATCAACAGGTACAAGACCTGTGAATTACTTAGATTTCTATATCTTATGCTTCATTAGAGTTCTTGTCTTTTTCTTCTTCTGTCACAAAGTGAGATTCTTCCCTAGTTGATGCCTCACATTGTTCACAGCTATATGTTTTCTTTCATTTCATGCACGGTTTCCAGTTTAGCTCAAATACAGGAAACAATCTTTGATTTTGTCACACTATTAATTCAAAATTTGAGAATTTTCCTTACATAATCTAAAATAGAAACAACAACCTAAAAAGAAACAAATATTTAAAACTCTTTTTTCTCTATGACAGTACCTGTTACGAGACAACCCAATATCGAACTCGGTCTCACAGACCAGACCAGTATTGCTTTAATGCTTTTCAACACCATGTTAAAAATTGCAACCACTCGGGTTGAACTTGAACATTCATGGGCGATCATTGAGCAGGACATTAGCATCTAGGAACAATTGGAATCCAGACAAAGACAACTCAGAAATCAACCATAGCTCATATTCCCCTAAGAGTTGTTTTTTCCTTTCTTTATATCACACACCCTCTTTTCAGATGCCTAGACTTTATACTTTCAAGCCTTAAGTATAAACTCTGGAACAACATATTTTTGGCGTCGTTGCCGGGGAACAGAGAGACGAAATTATTTTCCCTGGGAAAACAACATTTATAAGTTTCCCTCTTTGATAATGAACAAAGAGTGAACACCTTTTAAAGGATCAGTTATTATTCACTTGGCGACTCCACGTCTAAGTAAGGTGGCATCCAGTCGAAGGAACACCAGACAAAACCCAGATGCTAAGTAGACCAAGCATGTTTCCGATCCCGAAAAAATAATAAAAAAAAGAGGTTTCATTAAGAAAACTACTACAGCCTACCAGCCTAAACACACACATCATAAGGCTAAGTTTTCACTTGAAACGATAACTTCGTAAGAAGTTCCCACCCAAACCTTTCTGGAGAAACGTTGGCTAAGGCAGTTGAAGCCGAGAACACAAACCCGAATTTAGTGTTCCCGGAAATCAAATCGGAATCTCATCCGACTACCTCCTGCGTAAGTGAAGGTGAGAAGCCCTCAGTAAAACTCACATCGATTGATATCCCACCAACCCTTCAATTAGATTTCCCAACCTAACAAGGTCTCGAAGAGTATACCACATACTCAGATTCCATGCCTGTGGGTTCTCCCATTTAAATTTCTTGCAAGTCGAAAGAACTGAGTCCCCGTATCTCATTCCCCCCTCTTTCAGTTTTTTCATCTCCCAAAGAAGCTAAGGGATTGTTATATGTCTTCCAAAACCCTCTTTATAATCTACTAGTTAACTCCCCTATGATATATATGGCTACTATAGGAGGAGGAGGGGTGGGCCAAGGGCGACGCCACCTCCTAGGATTTTTTCCAAAGTAGATGCTGGATACGCCCCTTTGGTTCTCCCAGTACACCTTCACGATTTACCTGAGAACTATATGAAAAATCTTCCTAAGTTTACCGGGGAAGGAAACGTAACTGTAGTTGAACATATCAACTTCTTCGACCAATTCATAGATATCCTCGGTCTCGAACACGAAGACGTGTATTCATGATTATTTTTACAAACTTTCGAAGGGAAAGTGAGAACTTGGTTTTGAGGTTTGCCCGCAGGTTCGATATTATCTTATGACGCGTTAGAAAACTCTTTTCTCAGACAATGGGGGCGGAAGAAAGGACCACTTATACTATTTAACTGAGTTTGGGTATTAAGGAAGAAAAATTCTAAAACAGTTATTGAATTTATCCAAATATTTAATAAATTATATAACAAGATCCCAATCGAAGTTAAACCTTCTCAGCCCGCAACAAAAGTAACCTTTGCAGGAGCTTTCGATCCTGATTTCGCACTATTATTGAGATAAAGGAGAGCAACCGACCTTACCCGAATGCAAGATGACACCGTAGAGATTGAGTCAAATATGATGGCTTCTGGTAAATTGAAAACAAAAGTAGAAACAGGAAACAAAGGGACCAAACGTTTTAAAGAACAAGTAGGACCCTCAGGATCTGGGAGATCCTCAGATGATAGGATGGACAATATGGATAGGATAATAAAAGATCTATCAAATAAGATTTCAAGGATGGATCTAGATCAATCTAAAGTAGCCAATTCGTGAGGAGAGATTTCAAAAGAAACCCTAATCCTCAGATACAACAAAGACAGATTAAAAATGAAGATGAAAAGGTTCAAACCCCTTTAAAAAATGAGAATTTTATAGGAGGGAATGGCATACAAGAATTTGAGGATCTAGAAGGAGATATGAACAATTTGGGCGATGATTGTCTACAACCACATTTGACTAAGGAAGATTATGAGAGGTCTCTGGAAACTGAACAACGATCTAATAAGGATAGCAACATAAACAATATAGATGATTCTTCCTATCAAGGATTAGCTGATACCATAATGGATGAGCTCCAACATAAGTACAATCTAAGGCCTAAAAATAAAATCTTGGAGACTACTCCACCAAAGAAAATCCTGCCAAGAGGTGAAATATACGAGCCCACTCCAAAGGACGTCGAGATACCCAACACCCAAATAAAAGGAGCAGATCCACAAAATGCCAAAAAAAAGGCAGCTGATACCCGAGCTAGGAAAACCAGGACAACTGAAACACGGACATCAGAAGTAAAAATAACTGAAAACAAAGAAATGAAAAGAAATAGGCCTGAAAGGAAGGAGACCAAAGTGCCAGTCAGAGAAACCAAAAAAACCATAGCGGATTTTAGTCTAGAAAATGAGATTAACAAAATTAAAATACCGATACCTTTGGTTGAACTAGCCAAGAATCCCGTTTACCGAAAACAAATTACCAAAATGATGAATTTTTCAGATATGGGAAGTCAAGATGATGTTATAAATTTGGAATATGATAAGCCCAATATAATTTTTGGTCCGCATTATGAAGGGTCTAGAGATACCATTGCTCCTTTCTTCATTACACTAAATGTGCATGATCGATTGCTACATAACTGCATGTTGGATTCTAGAGCCTCACATAACGTGATGCCCAAGCCCATTATGGATAGACTGGGCCTTGAAATTACCAGGTCGTACGAAGACCTCTATTCTTTTGATTCGAGAAAGGTCAAATGTGTAGGCATGATCAAAGACTTGGTAGTAAATCTTGCACAGATCCTAGTAAAAATTATTTTGATGGATGTGGTTATTGCTGACATACCTCCAAAGTATGGTATTCTATTATCCAGGTATTGGGGTGCTAATCTCGGAAGATCCCTTCAACTAGACATGACATATGCTACGATTCCCATTTTCGGAGGATAGTTCACCCAATTATACCAGGAAACGCGACTAGCATACATGGTAAGTGATCCACATAGTCCTAACAATTACCCTGTTTATATCGTTGATCAAGATTTTGGAAATTGTATTTTATCAATTGATGTCAATATAGATGAATGTGCTGAGGATTTCACAGAAAAAAATCAAACAGAATGGGCAAAAGAAAGTGTATATAGTATCGAAACCTAGAAAATGTATTTCGATGGTGCTTCGTCATGTGAAGTAGGCACATGTGTACTCTTTGTAGCACGTGGAGATGATTTTGTCATTCCTTTCTCTTACAGACTACAGTGGGACATAGACTACAAAAATAACATATGCGAGTACGAAGCCTTGGTTTTGGGATTAGAAGCTGCCAGAAAGTTAAACATAAAAAACTTGGAGGTCTATGGATATGTGGAATTAATTGTCAAATAAGTAAATCGATAGTATCAGGCCAAGCACCCGAGATTCATATCTTATAGAAACTGCACCTGGGATCTAATGGAAATTTTTTTCTTGTCAGTTAATGTCCATTACATTCCCCGTACAAAAAATCCGCAAGATGATTCGTTAGCTAAAGTAGCCTCAACTTTTGCACCTCCTATAGTTTTAAAACTTAAGTATCACATTGAAGTGAGGCACATATCTTCCATACCAAACAATATACAACACTGACAAGTCTTTGAAGATGATGAACAAATCAAAAAATTCCTCAAAATGGTGGAAGACTTTGTTGAAACACATATTGACCAAGAAAACCAGAACGATCATACTTGGATTATGCAAGAAGGGGAGGATCCTCAAGAGTTCCAAGATAAGATCACAAATCATTGCATGTTAGTGCTAAAAAATAATCAAATCCCTAAAGGTCTAATTCCCCTAGAAATATTATTTGATCATATTGATATGCCATTGAAATCTATGTTGCAGCCTCAATCGGATGAAGTCAAAGATTGCGATATAGGCACCAAAGAAGTGCCTAGAATAGTAAAAATACCAAAATACCTTCCTCCCGAGATGAAAGGTAGATATGCGTATTTACTCGAGAAATATAAAGACGTATTTTCTTGGTCTTATGATGAGCTAAGAACTTATGACACCACGGTGATCGA
Source organism: Picea engelmannii (assembly GCA_009831015.1). Lineage (NCBI taxonomy): Eukaryota > Viridiplantae > Streptophyta > Pinopsida > Pinales > Pinaceae > Picea > Picea engelmannii. The sequence goes on along the minus strand of ML830445.1, from coordinate 163,552 downwards.
ACACAAGATTCCCTTAAAGCCAGGCGTTAAGTCTTTCAGACAGAAGCTCAGGAAAATAAATCCCATATTATTTCATGTGGTCGAAAGGGAAGTAAAGAGACCCCTGGATGCCAAAATAATAGTACCACTCAGGTACTCTGAGAGGGTAGCCAACCTGGTCCTAGTCAGGAAGAAGAGCAGAGAAATCAAACTGTGTGTAGATTTTAGAAATCTAAATAAATCATCTCTTAAAGACAATTACCCGCTACCCAAAATGGACCATGTTTTAGAAGAAGTAGTTGGAGAGAATAGGATGTCCATGATCGACGGTTTCTCCAGTTACAACCAGATTGTTGTTAGCGAGCACAATAAAGAAAAAACATCCTTCACAACCCCTTGGGGTACATTTATGTATGATAAAATGCCTTTCGGTTTAATGAATGTAGGTGTTACCTTCCAACGAGCTATGGATATCGCCTTCATCAGTGAAAGATATGAATTCGTGGTTATTTATCTTGATGATCTGACCGTTTTTTCTAAATCTGATGAAGATCATCTGATACATCTCAAGCAAACATTTGAGAAATGTTGCAAATTCGGTTTGTCTTTAAATCCCAAAAAGTCTCACTTTGCAATGCAAGAAGGTAAGCTCTTGGGCCATATTGTATCTCGAGATGGAATTAAAATCGACCCTAAAAGGGTCGAAGCTATTGACACTATAAATATTCCTAGAAATGTAAAAGAAATCCAGTCATTTTTAGGGAAAATAATTTTTTTGAGGAGATTTATCCCGAACTTTGCTGAAATTGTGAAATTGATTACAGATATGCTCAAGAAGAACAATGAAGTTAAATGGATGGTCGAAGCTAAAGCATCATTTGCGCACAACAAGAAAATTATAGGTGAAGCACCTGTACTAGCAAGCCCTGATTATCTCAAGGAATTTTTTATCTTCTTGTTTGCATCCGAACACATAATCACAACAATACTCCTACAAAAGAACGAAGAAGGTTTCGAGCAACCAATAACATTCTTCAGTAAAAACCTCATAGACGCAGAATTGAAATATGACATAATGGAAAATCAAGCATACACTATGGTGAAGGCACTAAAGGCCTTCAGAACCTATGTGTTACACTCTAAGATAATTGCATATGTACCCACCAGTTTCGTTAAAGATATATTGGTCCAACCTGATAGCGACGGGAAGAGGGTTTGATGTCTTTCTAAGATTCAAGAATTCGATTTAGAGGTGAAATCAATGAAGCTTGTAAAAGGACAAGGTTTGGCTAAGCTACCAACTGAATCAAATTTCAGAGCGCTCAATATAAATAATATACAAGAGTATGAAGGATGTATGGATATGGACGAACTCGATGACCAAGTAGCTACAACCAGTATAGAAGAAATATTTACAACTTCGGTGTGGTACAAAGATATAGTATCATATCTTCTGACTTTGAAATGCCTAAGTGATATGGCTACATCCAAAGCTAGAACATTGAAACTGCATGCGGTGAAGTACTATATTTCATAAATCCAATTGTATTGGAAAGACCCTCTAGGTTTTCTACTGGTTTTCCTAGTCGAATCGGAGACCGAAAAAGTCATAAATGAATTCCACAAAGGGGTGTGCATAGGGCATCATGCATGGAGAGCAACAACTTATAAAATCCTGAGAGCGGGATATTATTGGCCTAAATTATTCACAGATGTAAACGCCAAAGTCAAAGCCTATGATTCGTGCCAATTATTTGCAGGCAAGCAGAAACTCCCAGCAATACCTCTCGTCCCGGTTAAAACAAAAGCTCTGTTCCAACAATGGGGGTTGGATTTTATATGTGAGATTAATCCACATTATAGCGCGCAACACAAATGGATACTGAACGTTACATATTATTTCACCAAATGTGTAGAAGCTATTCCAACTAGAAAAGCCACAAATTCAGTGGTGATAGACTTCCTGGAAGAAAACATATTATCTAGATTTGGTTGTCCCCAAAAGATAGTTACAGATAATGCCCATGCATTCAAATCTATGGAAATGATTAGCTTTTTCCAAAAGTACAATATTATATTTGGTCACTCCATGACATACTACCCCCAAGGAAATGGGCTAGCAAAATCGTCAAATAAAAGCTTAATTACCATAATTAAGAAGGTGTTGAACGAAAATAAAAAATCCTGGCATCTACATTTGAAATACACCTTGTGGGAAAACGAAATAAGCACAAATAAATTGTTTGGCACTTCTCCATTCCAAATGGTATATGGGACTGGCGTGGTATTACCCATAAACCTAGTTCGACATGTGATGAAGCTTTGGCAAGATGAAAAAGAAGAACCAAACCATGTCACAAGAAGAATAAATCAACTAATTGAAGTTCAACAGAATAGGGCTTAGGTTGATGAAAGGCTGCAGAAATATCAAGACAAGATGAAATCACTGTTTGATCATAAGGCTAAAGACAGGGAATTCCTCCCTGGTGATTTGGTTTTGAAATGGGATGGTAGGAGGGAAGACTCAACAAAACATGACAAATTTGATCATATTTGGTATGGACCATTCAAAGTCTCAGCTTCTGAAGGGAAGAACTCATTTCTGTTAGAAAATTTGGACGGTAAAATCCTCAACGCCCCTATCAATGGGCGTTATCTGAAGAACTATATGCAATAAACGATTTCCAAAATTCCATTGTATATATCGGTTTGTGTTTTCTGTTTTTATAATTTTTCAATAAGTTTTACTTTCACTGCAAATAAAACAGGTTAGTGATCTCCTAGAAATAGAGATATAAAATATTCAATACATTGAATTCTATTAATCTTAAAACCCTGATGCTTTTCATGTTGTCTCCTTGCATGATTCTGGTCTACAACCCAAACAACAAAAACAAGAGAACGAATGGTCAGGTACCAGGAAATTGATTCGCTCAAAACAAGTGATAAAAATAATTTACTAAGATGAGAACGAAATGGTAAGACAAAGGTATGAATTCCCGATATGTTCAGACTTTAAATAAATATCACTTAGGTGGAACAACGGTCTCATGAGTATGAAAATTTTCGCCCGAGAGATAATCAAAAGAACGAAATTTTCTATGGATCATGAAGGATTCTTCTTAACAAAATAAAAATAAGTAAAATAAAGAGGAGAAGTAAAGCGACCTCAAAAAGGGTTCCAAGAGTCAGGATTGATTTTCCACAACTAGGTTTATGAAGTCCAAATATTTCGTTGTCATCATGTCCCAATATGTGGTACCTTCCCCCTGATCCCATACGCCTTCCCATGATTTCCACAGAGGAAGGGGAGGTTACACTTTAGCTCTGAAAGCAGACAAATGATTCTTTAGAAGAAAGGAAAGTCTTCGCGACTTTTCAAAATCTTACTGAGCAAATATGTGTGTAGGCCAATCCTAGCTCTCTTAGTTCTTTTAACAGGTTCTAAAAAATTTTTAGTCTTGCTCAAAAGGTCCCTGGAAATGAAATTCCCCCGTAAGTTTTCTTACAGACTAAGATGTTTTGAAGGCCGAAAAGAAACTAATCCAGAGTAATCAAAGTGAGTTGACAGACCTCTATTGAAAAATTATACACAGATATCACCCCTGGTATACCTTATACTAATTGATTGCCCCCACTTCATATCGAAGAAAATATAAGACGGATGGTGAAAGGAAATTCAAAAAATTGATTGCCCCCATCTAGTCCAAAAAGAGGTGATGAAAGAAAATTCATAAAATGATTGCCCTCACCTCAACACTTGAATGCAAAATTACAATTTGAAGTGGTGAAAGGAAATTCAATAAAGGGAATCAGATAACTTCACTGGGGTACTGAACAGGCTCGCTGGCAGTGAAGCAATGTCTAATATATCTGTAAGGCTGTTATACATGAACCATATTGTACTCTGGTAAATTAGTTTTCTTTGAAGTTCGATCTACATCCCAAGTTCGCACAAGACTCCCTAATTAAAAAAATTAAAATTACTTCACCTTGAGGAAAGAAAGATCAACAGAACCTGTTAAAATTCCTAAGGTTCTTTGGGTTATCTTAAGCAGACCACAAATCAGTATCAGGAAAGAGGAAGTCAAATGGCCTAAAAGTGAGACTAAATAGTGATTGGGTTTTGAAAGCTTTAAGAGATAAAGATGTAACCCCCTTTTTCCCCTGCACCCTCTTCTTGAATTTTTTTTTGCAGAAACAAACCAATGAATCCATTGGCCCAATAAAGGAACATGGTATACTGCTCTTCTCGTCCCACAGGGAGACGAGATCCCTAGATGGAGCTTGTGTTGAAACAAAGCTTATTTTTTCTTCTCTAAATCCAAACCTCCTTTTTCCCTGATTATGGAGCCGCCCTTAGTTCAAAAAGAAGTCCAAAGGTCTTTCTGAACTTTCAGTTTTCGTAGTTCAGCCTTCCACGAAGTATGTTTTTTAACAACAAATCCTAAGTCCCGGTGCCGAAGTACCGAAAAGTGATGGTTTAAAAGAAATTTAATCGATCTTAAAAGTAACGATTAAAAAACGTTAACGACTTTCCAAGCCTTCAGCATGTTCTTTTTTGGTAATCTCAACTCAAACATCTTTTAAAGTCCCAACGCATTGATCACAAAGTACCTTTTAATAATGATTAATCAAGTTTTAAATTTTTTTATGAATCGATAATCAGTCGTAATTCAGGAAATCAAGAGTCGACCTTGAGTCTCTTTAAAACCTCGATCCCCGAAGTCACGAAAATATTAAAAGATAATGCTCGGTTTATTAATCAGTAAGAGGGTTTAACGATAATAAACTCCATCACGATTTCACGATTTTGGATTTATTGTGTTATACCTCTTGGGGACACGATGTTCAAAACTCTGAAACGTGAAATCCCGAAATAATTATGCGCTTAAACACATATTAACTTAACTTTAAAGAGAGATTAATGATAATTAAATAGGTTTTCGCATTTCTCTATTCGGGAGTTTTCAATGACATTCCTTTGGAAATCCCAGGTTTGAATCACCGATATGCGACAGTATCTATAACGGATTAATGGGGATATTTTTGACATAAAGAGCGTATCTCCAGACGTACTGTCCCCCATTAAAGCTTTTAATTTTTATCGTCTGTATCGATACGCTAAATTTAAGACAAGTTAAAGGTCAATAAAGGTCTGATGTTTCAAAATTCATTCTTATTTTTAGACTAAGAGTGAGTTATATTCAGAAGAACTCACACATTTATACTTTGCAACAGACTTTCATTTGGCACAAACACCATGGCACCCAGAAAAGCGTCTAAGAAGAATGAGGAGGTAGGTGGAAGCTCGAATCCGGATGGAGATGTTATATCCGACACTACACCACATGCTATGGATTCAGTCAAATCCTGGAGGCAGATTTTTGAAACCTTAGATTATGATATTAAGAATTGCCTCGAAGATTTCAGAGATGAAAGGACTGAAAATAAACTCAGAGACATAGCAGAGTCTGATCTTCACAAAATATCCACGTGGCCAATACTCATGCCATATAATGACATGGTATGTTGGGCTTTAGAGAAAACCGACATTCAGACAAGGAGAATTCTAAATAGCCAAGGGGTCGTCATCGACTCATTCAGACCCGAGCACATCCAAGTAATGTACAAACTGCCCCCTACTTCTAAATACATTTATAATGCCGAATTCATAGCGGAATTTCAAAGAAAGGAGTGCACATAATTCGATCAAACATATCCAAATATAATCAAAGACTGGTGGGGAATTCCAACAAGATTTAGAGCCGATACCCATGGCAGCTATGCCACAACTTCGTTAAATGAATACATGGTTTATGTAGTCCTGATGCTATGCAGACTCTTCAGGAGGAAAAGCTCTACCCATTTCCCTGCAGATTGGGTACCACTTCTACATGAAGTAGCCGAGGGTTTCAGTTTCAACTGGGGGAAATTTTATCCGACAATCTAGCTAGTGAGGTTGCAGAGTACCAAACAACAAAATCAAAAGGTTGAACTGCATCTTTTTACATGTCTGCCTATATTATGGATGCGGTTTGTTACATGACTCCATTCCCTTTGATGAGATGGAGCTGGAACCCAGCCTGTGCAGAGCCCATTCATGTTTATCATTCTAAGCTATAGAAGGAAAATGTTAGTCTTTTACAAAATATGCCACTATGTAGTGATACCTCTGTACCAAATTTTGTATGGCTATGAACCCCCTCATATTTCAGAGAAAATCGTGGGAAATCTTAGGGTGATCGCAGATTGGTTTATTGAAGAGGGTTTTTCCTATGTCAGGGTTTTCGGGTGCTTGATCCCTCTTCATGCACTTCCGAAGTTCCTTCCCGACAGGCTGGTGTGCAAGGAGGTGGCCTACCAAATAGTAACTGGTGGCATCGACACTGAATTGAAAGCATCTCAGAAGAAGTTTTGGCCACTTTTTCCTGTACAAATTGGGAAGTGTTCACTACCTAGCTTTGGTCATTCCAAGGTTGAAGCTGTAGCACTGGAAGACATCAAATTGGTAGATATTTAACTTAGAAAACATGACCCTTATCAAATTGTAGGAAAACATCTTACTCACTTCTATATGAATATGTATGAACATGAAGTTTCTCCCTGCGACGACATGTTCAAAGGAGCCAAAACCTACGAGGAAATATTAGACAGAGTTCGGGCACTATCACCCGACCTACATACCATCTTTCTGACTATCCAAAATCACATGCGAAGTGGTTTGCCCAAGATACTGCAGGGGGAATCAATGAATCCTCCCCCAGCTCAGGAAAGTACTCCCCCAGGTTTCGAATCAGAGGCCCATGATAAAGGGACTGCAGAAGAAAATCCAGAGAAGACTGAAGCATCTTCACAGAAAGCAGAAGCTTCACAATCAAAGAATCCAAGTTCTGAAATGAGTTCCAAATCCAAGACTCCTTCAAAGTCGAGTCAAACGATTCCCCCTTTATCATCAAATATTCCTACTGATGTCCCTAAAACAACAAGAGAACATCAATCTACAGAGTTGGGTATCCCTATTACATCATTGACTCCTTTACAATCAACTTTTGGGACTCCTCACCTGGAAGTCATATATGCAAGTGACCTCAATCCCATCTCTAGAGAAGAGATACCTTCCTTTGATTAATTTTTTAGTAAGAAGAGGAAATTCGTAGTGAAATAGGAAATGCATCTGAAAGAAGGCACGATGGTGAAGAAACATAGAGTGCTCGTAGATGGGCAGAACCTAGAAGAGGAGGACTTCACCATAGAAGTAGTAGGCTCTATGGGAGCTTTGGCAAAGACCAATTTGTTCTCAGTTGACTCCCTCAGAACAAGGCTAAAACAAAAAAATCAAATGATAGCTCAGTTGTAGGACCAAGTAAAGCACACAGAGAATAATATTCAAGAGGAGGTAAATCAAAGGGTTGAACACACCTAAACCGTGGACAAAGAGGAAATGCAATTGTTGAAGTCTAGTTTGGATGAAGCGAACAAGCAGATGCAAGTGAGTCAAGTATAGGTTATTCGATAGGAAGAGTTAGTGAGACAACTACAGGCTGAGTTGAAGTATATTGAAGGACAAGTTGTGACTATAACAACATTTCAAACCCAAGTACTAGAGGTACATGAGAAAATACAAGCAAAACAACAGGACATGCTTTCCAAAATAGAAATCGTCCAAATCTACTTCCTGGAAATAAGCCACTCACTAGATAGCATTGTTTTAAAGGAAAAAGAGGCCACAACAACTCATGCTACTTTTCAAAATCCACTGGTGTTTTCGGCTAAAGAGGAAGTACCAGCAATCCCAAAGCTGACTGTAGATGAACAGATAAGGGGAGACATCATGTTAAAGACATGGGAGACTAATATTGCCGAAAGTAGGAAAATGGCTAGAGAATTTAAGAGAGAATGTGAAGAAGTATTTGATCAGCTAGATACAAAAACACTGGGCATTGGTAAAGGCGATTGTCCTGGGCTATTAGGACAGATAAATGTTGTAAGGCATCAATTGCATATCAAGGAGAGTTGGAATGAAATCCAGCTTGAGATTTCACAATTGAAACAACTCGACATCGCCCAAATATATAAGTGGTTAATAAATCTGAATCTACAGTTGTAGTCGACAAAGTTTGGCAAGGGAAAGATTGAAGACGAGCTGCCCCAAATTCAGAGGAAGTTATATGTGTTTGAAGCAAAGAATACGTTAGAGCCTTCCAGAATTTTGATGTTGTTTGTGGACAGGTGCATCGTGTGTTCGGGACTGAGCGAAGGAGGCATTTCAAAGAAATGATGAAGTAGCACATTTGTGCTTGTTTTTGTACAACTGGTAAAAATTAAAAAGTAACCAAACAAAATGGTTTGAATTTCTGCATATTCTGTAACTGTTAGCACCTAGGAGACTAGGAGAATACCAACCGTCCAAGGTTGATGATTTTCTTTGTATAAATTCATTTCTGAAAGATACACCAGAGGATTTTTCCTTGGCCGATTGTATCAGAGAAAATTTTCATTTGCCAGAATTAATACAAATGCAAGTTGAAGACTCCATATCCCGTAAAGGTTGAGTTATGTGTTCCTCTGATTATTTCATATTTAATATCATTCCTTATATATCTTTGATGAATTCTTAGCTACAATTTAGTACAACATATACTGTGGTGATTGATTATTTTAGTCATCTAATTTGTTTACAGTTTTTCCTCTGTACCGACTATTAGCAGGTACAATACCTGTGAATTACTTATATTTCTATATCTTATGCTTCATTAAAGTTCTTCTTGTCTTTTTCTTCTTCTATCACAAAGTGAGATTCTTCCCTAGTTGACGCCTCACATTGTTCACAACTATATGTTTTCTTTCATTTCATTCACGGTTTTCAGTTTAGCTCAAATATGGGAAACGACCTTTGATTTTGTCACACTATTAATTCAAAATTTGAGAATTTTCCTTACATAATCTAAAATAGAAACAACAACCTAAAAAGAAACAAATATTTAAAACTCTTTTTCCTCTATGACAATACCTGTTACGAGACAACCCAATATCGAACCCGGTCTCACAGAACAGACCAGTATTGCTTTAAATCTTTTCAACACCATCTTAAAAATTGCCACCACCTAGGTTGAACTTGAACGTTCATGGGCAGTCATTGAGCAGGACATTAGCATCTAGGAACAATTGGAAGCCAGACAAAGACAACTCAGAAATCAGCCATAGCTCCTTTTCCCCTAAGAGTTTTTTTTTCCTTTCTTTATATCACACACCCTCTTTTCAGATGCCTAGACTTTATACTTTCAAGCCTTTAGTATAAACTTTGGAACAATAGTATGCATCTTTATGTCTGATTAGTTCATGAATGATATATAAATGAAGCAACTAAGTAGATCTGATATTCCACATGCATGCATAGAATGAATTTTATAATTAGATGTTAGATTAAATGAATAAAGTTTACGGCGCAAATCCAGAGATCTCGTTCAGTCTCAGGTTGAAACACCAGAGTATCGAAGCCACCCATAGAGATATCTCGGGTGAGACTGCGTAGTACACTTTGTGTGTTGCGTTGCCTTCTGGTTTACCAGAGGGGTCGATAATTTTAAAGGGATTTTGTTGGGAAGCTTATTAAATTTGAACCAAGGTCAATCTGTGATGGTCAATTAGAATCAGAATACCCCATAAAGAATCCTCAAGACCAATGGAAGAGTAGAGATAAAACCAACAAATGGTTTCGTTGTTGGTTGTGTGGAAGAGAATAGGGATGAGTATGTGAGATTTGGCGAATGCGCGTCAAAAGAATGACAAATCAGACAATGAGTCATTGAGAGAATGAGAATCTAAAAGGGGATGTTGAGACCGTGGAATCTAATGAAGGTGGAGATAGAGAGTTGGTTAAAGACAAAGGAGTTAGTGTTTGCGCAGAAACATAACAAAAATCCGAAGTTAACATCATGCAAATACATGGACAAGTATGTATTCAGTGACTTACATGAAGTCTTTTTCTGTGATTTCCCACATGTATTATAGGATTGAATAAAAATATTGAAAGAAAACCACCCTACTAATCAAATCAGACAACTAGAGTGGAATCCTGAAGAGATCATGTGGTTACAACAAGTTGATAATAAGTTTACGCGCGCAATAGATTTCAGGTTAGACAACATTTTTGTCGGATTTATCATAGAATTTGCAGTAGATACAACGAAGTCATACAACACAACTGAGCAAGAGTTCTTGAAGGGACATCGAGGAAGGTACATTAGATCATTATATACTTCCATTAAGATATTACTATATAACAAAGGTGTAATGACAATGGATTCATATAACTAAACTTCCCTGCACGCATGGGGGAAGGGGGGAAGCACTGATAGGAGAGGGAGAAATGGAAGGAGAAGGGGATAAAGGAAATAAGGAGGAGGCCTTGGACCCAATTATGATGGACAAAGACCATATCAAGTGGATCATGGAGACAACTGGAAAGACGCGCAGTGGAGTACCCTACCAATATAAGGTGAACACCAAGAAAAGAGTCATAGCCACAATGGAAGGCTTGGAAAGTGATGAAGAGAAGGTAGAGGATCTCCAGCTTGTGGAGCAGATTGAACAAATCATGAGAACAACATATGAGAGGAAGACGAGAGGTCCAAGAGCGGAAATAGAAGGCAACACTCCTATCCATATCAATGTCATTGTGGAACCCATAAACCCATGTGTGACTAACACACCAAGAAGAACACCACCTTTTAGACAACCAAACTTCGGGAGAAGGAAGACATTAGGAAGTACATCTACATAAGGAACAACAATTGGGGGAGCCAATTCAGGAAGCAATAGTCAAGTATATACACAGCGCAGAGGTAAGAGTTCAACATTCAAGATGGCAGGACATGATCCAACCATCAAGTTACCAGAATTCAAAGGAGAGGCGTCGGAGGACCCGAAAAAACACCTTTTTATCTATGAAAATATATGGGAAGCAAAACAGATCACATACGAGGATACTAAACTTTCACTGTTAGCTATCACGCTAAGAGATCGCACACTAGATTGGTACATGATTTTAGTTGCAAACAGTCCGTCAGGGACAACTAGAACGATTGGAGATATCAAGAAGCTGTTGATAATGAGTTCCAGAAGCCTAGTTCAGAGGATCAATACATGAACGAGATGATAGAGATTAGACAGAAACCCAGATAATTTGTATGGGAGATTGACCAGAGATTCAAACGACTAAAGGGAAAGCTAAAATATGTCATGACAAATATGCAACATAGGCATATGTTCGTCAATTCACTGCTACCACACTTTAAGTATCAGACGCAGGCAGAGGCTCTACAGGAAGCCCTGCAACTAGAATAAAACCAATATCAAAAGACAGATCCAACCATAAAGGAGCTGAAGGAGGATCTGAAGAACTTAACGCTCCAGCTAAACCAGAACAAAGGTAAGGACAAAAGAGAAGTCGTTTGGTGTACCACATGCAGGACATAAGGACACCATAAGAAGGAATGTCTAACATTCATGTAGTACATGGCAACAGGAATGCCAAATCCATTACCAACATCAGGACTATGGTGTGATATCTGTAAGAAATAGGGTCATGATCCATACCACTTCCCAATGATGTATAAGTACCAAATAGTACCAAAGAGCTCGTATTGCAACTTTTGCAAGTCAGTAGGCCATGATGACAAAGATTGTAGAACCATGGACCTTATGAGAGAACGGACATCAAATGGATACATGGTGCAAGAAAAAATGATGATCAGGTAAGCCACACCTCAGTTTAACCAAGTACCAGCCCCGTACAACACTGTGCAACAACAATATAACACTACGCAACCGCAATATAACACTACGCAACCGCAATATAATACCATGCAGCCACACTATAATACTGCGCAATATAACTAGACACCTCAGTATAACGCATCGTGAGGGGATCGAGCTAGCTACATAGGTGGAGGTAGATCAAGAGGAGGTTTTGAAAGAGTTAGAGGACCAGTGGTATGCCACAATTGTCAACAACCAGGACATTATGCAAGAGAATTCCCACTTCCACTAGCGACCTATATGTATTGTCGTGCATCAGATCATGACACAGAAGAATGCCTGACACTATTAGGGAAGATACAGGAGAAGATAAATCATAACAATGAGAATGTTCAATGGATTTAAGCATAAGCGAGGGATGAAGGAAGAAACATCAACATAGTTACATGGGGAGGAGCTAAAACAGGAAACAACGCAGTAAGACAAGAGCCAACACAACACCAATGGGTGAAGAAGAATGTCGAACCAAGGAAGCAATTTGATACGCAGAATGAAAATGAGATATTCAAGCAAGACAAACAAGAATTCATGAAGCCAGACATTGCATCAACATCAACTGCGCAACATAATAAGGAAGTACCAAAGTACAAGATGCCTTCATAGTTGGATCACACCAAAGAAACACAACCCCGGGGACAATTAAGTACAATTAAAGGTTTTTTGAAATCATGTGTTAGACTACTAAATGATCCATCCTCTGTTAAAGTATTACCAAATATTCTAGAAAGATGTAGCATAGAGGAAAAAGGAAAGATAGAACAGAAAACAATCAATCACCTACATACAAGGAGGAGAACAAGTAGGGAATTCAGGATGAATGCCAACATTGGAGAGTTCAACATGGGAGATATCATATCGGATTTAGGATCCAAAGTAAATGTATTACCCAAAAAGACATGGAAATGTACGGGAGAACCCACAATAGGATATTCACTTGTTCAACTGAAACTAGCAGATCAACACAAAGTTCTACCAATTGGAAGACTAATAGGAGTGACAGTAGACATGGATGGAGTACGGACTAAAGCCGACTTCGAAGTAATCGATATAGTGGATGGAACAACACCTTATCCATAATTACTTGGATTGTATTGGGCGTTTGATAACCAGGCCATAATCAACTTAAAGACATAGAAGATGACCTTCAAGTCAGGAGAATACAGAGTCATTGTGCCATTGGACCCATCAAAAGGGGAAAGGTTTGTAGAACCTACTTGCTTAGACCTCGAGGAAATTAACCAGTTGTACAGAACAACTGCGTGAGATGAAGATTACGTGAACCCAACTGCAGATGGGATACTCAGTTGGCGAAGCATCACCTCATGGGTTTCAGACTCAGATACAAGCTTAGCAAATTGGCAACAAAGGTTACACGAAGTCTCCACAAGAACATGCGCAAGAATAGATCGTGTAGTGAGATGGGTATGTATGGAGATACAGGAACCTCCTAGCTTCCATGGGGTGAATGACCTAGAAGCATTATTAACAAGGTATGGAGATGAAGTGTTAGAAAATCAGAGGCTCTTATCCCTGGATATAGCACTTAATAAAATACCTGCAAGATGGTGGGGTGCACACAAAGAAACAGTGAAATACTGGTATCAATGTAAGCGATTACTCCGCATTAGGTTTGGCTTAGAACAAGGAAGCAACCAGCTGCAAAAATATGATGGAAATGGGGCACCAACAAAACATTTGGAGAAATGCAGAACACTATGGAGGATGACACCACTAGAGGAATGGCCTCATCATTTTGTTCACACATTAGAAGGCATCCCAATGAACTGGTATACAGACTAGAGATTACGCAGAGGAACTATGAGATGGACAATATTACAACACTTTACAGTCACTTTCTCATTTGAGCATGAGAACCCCAACATAGACACAACACTCAAACAAATCAGAGGGGTGATATTCATTAAGGAACCAGAAGTTGAACTCATGACAAAAGAACAACAACAAAACAGACATACGGTAAAAGAACTATTGTCATGTTACCACGTACAGGAAGAAGCACTAGATGACGATGACCCACACGATATTCAGATTGAGGAAGTTGAAGGCAAGAGTGAAGTGGAAGTTCCACCTCTGGAATGAGAAGTAATTGCTGCGCCGATCAAGGTGAAGAAAGTCAACAGTGGGACAGTTGAGAATCCCAAAATGGTCAACATTGGAGACTATTGGGATGAGAAAATAGTGGAAAGTATAACAGAGTTACTACGCGAGTACATGAACCTGTTCCCAAAAACGTTCATATAAATTAAAGGCATAGCAGGAGAGCTAGGCTAAATGAAGATATCACTCAGAGCTAAGGCAAGATCGATCAGACAATGACCATACAGACTAAACCCGATATATCAACAAAAAGTCAAAGCCGAAATCGACAAGATGTTGGAGGCTGAAATCATAGAACCTGTAGAGGAGTCCAAATGGGTAATCCCGATGGTAGTTCAGGAGAAGAAACAAGGGGGGATTGTTATAACCCTTAATTTCTCTATACATGCATACATGACCTTTGGCCCTCTTACTTGCATTTTTTGCCAAAGCACTACTGAGTTGCTCTTCTTAAAATCCAATTTTTTGAAGATGTATGCACCCTGCAGCATTACTTCCCATGTACATATGCTTATTGCACCACTACAGCTCACGTACATACGCATGTTGCACCATTATAGCTTGCATATACTTGCAAAAGTTGCAAAAAATAAAAAGTTGCAAGGAATTCGTTGAGATTATGGGCTATTGGGTAGTTTCCCAACTAATCCACCTACTATATCCCATCACCCAATCGAATAACCATCCTTTTTTCATATAAAAGGAGGTGTTGGGGTCTGATTTTACATCTAAGCATAAGAACAGTGAAATTCTACCCGATTTCACTTCCCCTCCTTGCCCATGATATTGCATCCCTTTTGTGAGAATTGCCTAGTATTCCATTATTATCCCTTCTTCCTCCATCAGAACCCATTCACTTCCCAAGAAGAGATCAGAAAGTTGAGAGAAGAATCCAAACAAAGGTGCACTTGGAGCTTGGTGAAGAGGAGCCCAGACCAGGTTTGCGGAACGATAGACGACTTTGATTGTAAAGGTATAATCATTGAGTTATTAATAAAAGAATTACTTTTCCTGTCCCAAATCATGGTGTACTGAATGCTTTTATTGATTTATGTTTTGACATTCTAACCCCTAACCCTAATTTGTATATGGAATAACATGCCTGTAGTTTTCCGTTTGTCAATATTTGGATGCAGGTTAGCCCTAGGAGGAGGCGTGCAGTCAACAAAACTTTCAAGCGCGAGGGGATCATCACCAAACATGGAGTAAAGGTATAGTTACTTGATCTCGCTCATCTTTGCTTTTCTTGTATTAGTTTTGGTATGTTTGGGGTAGTTTAGAAAAGTAGTTGACTTTTAGACAATTAATTGATCTACCTACATTTTGAACCCTGGTGTAGTCATAGGGGGGTTTTTCCTGCTAGCAGAACTGGCAACCATACTGGGGAAGCCTCTAAGGTTTTTTAGGGGATTTTGGGTTGTCTGATTGGTTTTTTTTTTCCTTTCAAGTTTTTGTTGAGTCTTCTGAGTCTTTTAAGGGATTCTGGTCACCTTCCAGTGTAATACCAATTCTCTCTGCTCTATAAGACTGTATGTTTCTTTTTTTTTAAAGAAGTACAGAGGTGTATGCACCCTGATTTGGGTTAGCCCGCGTACATACGCACTCTGATCGGTAAACAACCTGCGTACATACGCAAGCTGCTGAAGCAACAATAGCGTATCTGGTTCAATATTTTTTTTTTTTTGAAAAAGAAGCAACCAACCTCTTTCCTGATTGAGTTTTATACTTCTCAGGGTTTCTTGACAGAGTCCAGAGTCTCTTCTTTTACAACCATAGCTTGGGTTAGAATTCAACTTACTTGTCTTTTTGAATTTTCTTGTGTTTACTTCTGAAAGGGTTTTAAGCGAGTCTTTGAATGATTGATCTGTCTGTTTTGGTTTCTTTAGTGATTACCTATGATCCGCAGTGGGCCAAAGATCTATTTCAGTCTTGTCTTGTTGTTATTTTTACCCCTTTTCATTTTCTTTGAAAAAAGAGAAAAAGACTAGAAAGGAAAAAGACTATGCTTTTTAAGTTCTTGGAGTTAGTTATTTTACTAGAAAGGAAAAAGACTATGCTTTTTAAGTTCTTTACTGATTTCTTGAAACTTATGTAGCTTGTAATTAAGCGAAATTTTGTTTTAGGTCTTCTTTTTAAAGATATTGAAAAAAATTAGTTAAAGAAAAGTTGGTTACAAAGAGTTAGTTGTAAATCTTTGATTATAAGTAATTTTTCTGTTAGAGTTTCGTCTTTTTCTCCTCTTTTTGTCTCTTATAATATCACTAGTTTCACTGCCATATCCCTTGAGTAAATCAAGCCATTAAAATGAACACTAAATCTAAAATTAATTAGACTTTTATGTTTGTAGGGTCAACCAACTAGTTTAGGGTTAGGGCCTTGAATTAGGTTTGAGAGGAAACTCTTTAAGGCCGTTAAACAAACATTGGAGTCAGAGCTAGGGAGTGTTAAAGTCCAGTGATGTAAAAGTTATCCGAGACTCCCCTCTAACACAATGGCTAAACATGAGGTTGCATGAGGAAAGGCAGCGGAGATAACCCCTCCAAAGTCGGACTAAACGTAGTGGGGAACGCATATTGAGGATCTATCATGGGAATACTATCGCCTACATTTGCCTACGGAGATTTGTGGACCTTGAATCCATTCGAGATCCTTTGTTGTCTTCCATACCACTTTATTTTTATACCCTCAATAGGTTTCAGAGTTGTTATCCTGCTCATTGCGGTGCACTCGACTCTCGACTATACTTGCCCGGTGATTGTTTGCGAGCTGGAAACTTAGTTGCCCATTTTATAGGGACTTACACGGGTGACTGCGAGGGTATACCTCAGTACCTAGGGCAGACGTCGGGTCACACTTTGCAGAGTATACTCGGAGGGTTCTTTCGTGTTTGAGTTGCACTTGCACCGGTAATTTTCTCTAGTGTTGGCTAGCGTAACTGTTCTCCCTACTAGATAGTGGTTTGCTTGATTTATCTTATAGGATTTTTTCTAGTGTGTGCTTGGTTTTAAACGATAGTTAAATCCTTACTGTGTCATTGATATTTTCACAAAGTGGAAGATCAAGAGCTCCGCCACTCGCGAAGGCTTCAGGGCCTGCCACTAGTTTCATTAGAGCAACCATTGCACCGTTACAACGAAGGCTTGACCAACAAGGGTCATTCGAAGTGACCAGGCTACGGGAAACTGTGCTCGAGCGTGGTCCGATAGGAGATTATTTGACTCCGGAGGAACCTACTATTTCTGACCTTGGAGCAAAATCTCTCAGGCCATCCAACCCTCTGATCACTGACTTGTCGGGGCCAATATTAGTACAAGTTGTCCCTCCTAAGGTGACACCTATCGAGCTTCAATTAGTCTTACAAATAACCATGGAAGAAAATGTTGCTACTTCGTCCGGGAGTCCTCATACTCTCGTTTTGGCTACCACCACAAGGGGTATGTTTCCTCCTAACCCACCTTTGTTGGTCTGGACCACAACGGTCTCGACTCCCTCTACTTCGAGCAATGGTCCAATGTCGTCATCAATGACAACCACTGCTCTGTTTACGCAGAGTGCGACGGGCCCTCCATTTTAATATGGGATGCCTGACTTCGATTCGAACTCAGTCCTTACCTACTCCACCCTATAGACCATGGGTTTGGGGGAAAGAGCTCAAACGTTCCCGTGCAAGGGTCTACCGGGGGTACTTCAGTCCCCTTCAATGATATCCCTTATAATGGGGGTCTTATACCTCCTCCATCCCCCTTGCTCTGTCGCTCTTTCCAGCAACCCATCTGGTCGAACACTAACTACAGCTTTTTTGGAGTAGGTAGTTTAGGACCTTCATCTTACACTACGTCGGTGGGATCCATGCCATTATCTTTGTTCAACGCGTTTGGTAATAACGCCTTTTCTTCAGCTACCGTCTCAACTGGGGGCAACCCCGGCTTTGGGAAACAGAATCCTGTGCAAGGTACTATTCCTACACAGGACGAAAGTACATGAGTTTTCTCCTTTGAATCCTTGGCAGGGATCAGTTTCCTCGCAAGGGATGTCAGTCGGGGGAAACCCCTTCCATGGTCAATGGAACCCCGAGAATGGCTTAGTACCTATGCCCATAATATCGGCTAGGGCCATCCCCTTCCAAAATCCTTAGAACACAATGCATGGAGCAATCCCAACCCAACCCATGTCGTCCAATTACGAGAGTCAGCCGATGATATCCCAGCAAATGCAGTTTTCGTACATTGGTCAAGGCCACAGTCTCTACCATAACCTTGGCCAAAAACCCAACTTTTCCTGGCAACCTGGTGCCAGTCAAACTCTGGGACTCCTTTTTCTTGTACATAGTACCCAACCCAAACTACTATTTCTAGCAACGCTACATCTGTCAGACTTGTCAAGGTTTCTCAACGACCCAATTTGTCATGATCCACATTGGCCCCCCATGCTGACTAACTTTCCCTCAGATATTCCAAAATTCGAAGGCAAGCCCAACGAAGACCCAGGTGATCACCTGACAACTTTCCACTTATGGTACTCGTCAAACTCACTGCGAGATGACTGTGTACAGTTGCGACTGTTTCAACGCACTCTTATTGGGGGTGCCACGAAATGGTATATTGAGCTCGACCACTCAAGGTATTCTTACTTTAATGAATTGGCGATGATCTTCCTAAACCATTTCTAGCTACCCATGAGATACGATGTCGACACCGAATTGTAGGCCAACTTTGAGTAGACTAAGGCCGATCATATATCTGATCACATCCGAGAATGACGGTGTCAAAAGTACTTGATTAAGGTATAGGTCCCACCAGATTTCTTGGTGGAGTGGTTCCTAAAGTCCTTGGTACCAGTTGTATACAAGGATGTTGCAACTTCGGGAGTGTTTTCAGAGGAGGAGGCGATAATGAGAGCGCAACAACTCAAATTGATTTACTCTCAGTCTGACTTACTTTATGAGATCTTGCCATATGCACCATGGTCCATCCTCGACAAGGCCAAATAAAAGACTGGACCACATGTCAATGGTATAGTGGGATCAACACAAGGAAAGTCCATCGATCTGTTGTCAAATGAACTGCAACAATTGTCGATACAACAGACGACGGCCAACCAGACCTCTGGTTTGGCTGTTCCCCCTACCCAAATGTTGGACGTACACAATGTGCAGTCGACAAACCTGAAGGCCAACCAACAACCTGAAGGAAAGAAAAAATAATAGAACAAGAAGGGTAAAGGGGACAAAAAGTCTAATAACAATGCTAGCGGGGTCAAAACAAAAAAGATAAATTCAAAGTATCCGTGTAACCTTTTCACAGAAGACTATCTGACTCACCTGTGCCCTCGATTTGCGGAGGCTCACGAGCTATTGGTGCAACAACAACCTGCTGTGTTGATGAACCCATTTCCACATGGGAAAAACATGGCTCAAGCCTCAGCATCCTCAAGCATGGAAGGGGGCAGTTAGGGACCCCCCGCATCTACTGGTAATACCTTGGCTGTGAATGTTTACATGTTGAAAGGTGACGCTCATATAGAGACCAGGGCCTGAGATTATGGAATTTCGGACTCTGCCAGAAATGGTAAAGAGGCCACAAACCCACCAGTTCGTCTCCAGATTGAGAATATGATGGGTGAAACAATGACACGCATCCCGAAAGGGGCGTTCAAGAAAGATTCTCATAATACAAATGCAAGGGCTGCCCATAACTACTCCATTGTGGAAGATTTGGCAAAAAATCCTTGTGCGATGTCTTCTTTGGAAGTCCTCCAGAGCTTCCCTTCACAAAGAAAAGCCATGTTATCCACCTCGGGATCTGCAGAGACTTGTAACCCGGGAGTGATCGTTCTCGATCCAACTGACTTGAAACCTCGTTTTCCTTACCACGTTGTGTTTCAAATAGTAGTGGCTTACACCATGAAATCTTTTACTTGGAATATCTTCCGTACGGTGGTTGAAGAGGGTGCCTCAACTTGTGTGATGTCGTTGGCATGTTGGAAGGCCATTGGCCAACCCGTTTTGTCTCTGTCGCCTACGTTGCTTACGTCATTCAACAATCGTTCGTTTAGACCACATGGAATCATTTCTTTCTTATTTGTGCAGTTAGGAGGAAATACTGTGTGCATCAAAGTTGAAGTGGTCGATGCACCTCTCGATTACAACCTTTTGTTAGGAAGGATTTGGACCAATGCAATGCATGCATTGGTTGCTACAGTTTTTCGGGTCTTGTTGTTTCCACATGAGGGCCGAATCGTGACCATTGATCAGTTGTCCTTCTCTCATCCTGAACCTTCACCGGGGACATCCACGGTCCCAATGATTGATTATCCTCAACCCGACACTGTTAAACTAGAGGTTGGTTTGTGTACATCGTTTATGGGTACTTTTGATTACCCTCCTCCTTCTGGTGATTTCAAACTCATATTGGCTGCCCCCGACCAACCTAGGGGTGAGATTTTTCAAATGTTGTCGTTTTGAACAACTTACTTTCATGATCCATGGAATCTTCCTTACCCATCGGCCTCAATGGAAGGGACATGGAATTCTAGCATGGCCATGCCCTTGTCCACGATAGAAGTTGCGTACAAAATTGTTTAGCAAGCTTCGACCGACCATGATCCGACTCCCGCATAGGAGTTAGATCCAGTTCTCGAGCCTATTTGGGCTCAAGGCTCCCTTGCCACTACAGATTCTTCAAACCTGGTCTTTCCCTCAGATGAGGCGATTCATGAGGCATTGACTGTTCCAGACAAACCCTGGGATGATCTCCATCATAGATCATACTTCCTCTTGGAGCTAAGAAGAATAGAGGGAGGCAAATTTGTTTTGACTATGACTGGAGATAGGTCTTGTCCTATTAATCCTCTCGAAATGCACACAATTTACACTGAGGGTAATATGGTGATTATCACTGAAACGATCCCTATAGATATCTCTAGAACCCCTGGCATCGTGGAGGATGTTTTCATCGGAGCAGACTGCTCCCCCCAAAAAATTCGAATTTATACAGAGTTATTTAAGGAATTCTACGACGTTTTTTCCTGGTCTTACGAGGAAATTCCAGGCATAGACCCAAGAATTGTCGAACATGAGATAACGACTTATCCTGATGCCAAGACGGTAGGACAGAAGCTTCATCTAGTGAATCTTTGGAAAGAGACAACGATTAAGGCTGAAGTAGAGAAACTGCTTAAAGCCATTTTTATCTACCCCGTACAGTTGACAGAATGGGTGTCAAATCTCGTTCCGATTAACAAAAAACAAGGTATGATTCATGTGTGCATGGACTTTCGTGACTTGAACAAGGCATGTCTGAAAGATAATTTTCCCACCCCATTTATCGATCATATCGTCGATGAATGAGTAGGCTGCGAGGTCTTTTCATTCATGGATGGTTTTTCGGGATATAACCAGATCCAGATCAAACCTGAAGACCAACATAAAACAAATTTTATTTGTCCTTGGGGCACATTCTCATATCATAAGATGCCTTTTGGCTTGAAGAATGGTGGAGACAATTTTCAGCGGGCCATGTCTTTTTCTTTCCATGACCTTAGACATATAGTCGAGGCTTATCTTGATGATCTAGAATCACACTCTCGCAAGAGATCTGATCATCCTACACACCTCTGACTAATATTCAAACAATGTCGCTACTATCATATTCGCTTGAATCCTAACAAATGTAGTTTCTGCATAAAGTCAGGTTGTCTCTTAGGTTTGATTGTTTCGACAACAGGGATCATGGTCGATCCTCTTAAGGTTGAGGTGACAGTTCAGTTGCCTCCCCTGTGCACAATACCCCAGCTTCAGATCTTACAGGGGCAAGTGAAATTTCTTCGGTGTTTTGTCGCAAACTGTGCCAAGATCACTAAAGGGTTCATGCGTCTATTGAAAAATGGAGTCCCTTTATGTTGGGACGAATCCTCTCAACGCTCTTTTGAAGCCTTGTAACATGACCTTACATCTGCCCCTCTGCTTCGACTTCCCGATTATAACAAATATTTGTTATTGTACTTGGACACTAGAGAGTCGACCATCGGCATGGGCTTGGTTCAAGAGAATGAAATACTCGAGGAGCATGTTATTTATTACCTGAGTCGAGGTCTAGTTGGGTCGAAACTCAACTATTCCCATGTTGAAAAGCTTTCCCTGGCAGCAATGCATGATGTCCAACGGTTCCGTCATTACATTCTGCATCACAAGACCACCGTCATTGTCATTGTCAACCCCTTTCAATATGTGTTGACATGATGGGTCATTGGCAGAAAGATCGATAGATGGATTGTAATCCTCCAGGAATTTGACTTGGATTTTATTTTCGTAAAATACAAAAAGTTGCAGGTCTTTGCGAAACTTATTTCGGAACTTCCAGTTGAATCTAGTGATGACACACCTGAAGAATCGCCTATCAAAGGAGATCTTTTTATGATCACATCTTCGGACCCCTTGTATGGAGATATACTAGTCTATCTACAAACTTTGAAGTGACTTGGTTCTGCTTCTCGAGATGAGCATCGACGAATTCGCCATCAGGCACAGAACTATCTAATACTCGATGACACTTTGTATCGTGGAGGTGTAGATTGCATTCTTCATCGGTGCCTTATACATGAGGAAGCAAAGCTCATTCTGGACGAATACCACATTGAAGCATGTGGTGGTCATTTGTTTGGGTTGGCAACAACCCAAAAGATTCTACGTGCTGGTTACTTTTGGCCTACGTTAATCAAAGATTACGTTGATTCGGTCAAGAAGTGCCACCCGTGTCAGATTTTCTCTCGAAAGATGAGGGCACATCCTGCTCCCATGTTTCCCGTCATCGTTGTTGGTCCCTTCACTAAGTGGGGGATAGATTTTACTACATGTCACCTGGCTTCAACCAAGGGGCATCGTTATTTCATCGTAGCAGTAGACTACTTCACAAAGTGGGTCGAGGATATGCCAACGTTTAACAATGATGGAGAAACAATGACTCTCTTCATTTTTAACCAGATAGTAGCAAGGCTTGACATACCAAAGGAGATTGTCATCGACCATGGCAGTCACTTCCAAAACAAAATGATGACTAAGTTAACATCAAAGCTGGGGTTAAGGCAAGAACATTTATCACCCTACTACCCACAAGTGAATGGTCATGTGGAAGATGTGAATAAGTCTCTCAAGATTATTCTTCAATGAACGATCAATTCTTCCAAGTCAAATTGGCATTTGATGTTGTACTCGGCGTTATGGGCCTACCGAATGTCTGTAAAGACTGCAACTGGTTTCTCACCTTTTCAACTCGTATACGCGCTGGAAGCAGTCTTGCCTATTGAGTGCTAGATCCCGTCTTTAAAGTTGGTAGTGGAGTTACTGCTAGATACTTCACCACTTAAGGAACACCTATTATATCTCAAGCAACTTGATGAGAAACGTCGTGATGCAGACTCAGTCAATGAGGCTCATAAGGAATGAGTCAAGTGTCAATATGATCAGTTTGTTCACCCTCGGATTTTCACTGAAGGCGATGTTGTCGTGGTCTATGATCAAGAAAAAGATCCCCTGGGGGCAGGAATGTTCAAACCCATGTGGTTCAGACCTTTCATCATGAAATAGGTCTTAAAGAAGGGCGCATACCATCTGGTTGAATTTGAGGGAAATTCCTTGGAAGAGCCTAGAAATGAGCTCTACGTCAAGAAGTATTACTCTTACGTTGGTCACCTGGGTGACTTCTTGTACATATGTATAATTCTTATACATTTTTTTGTCTTTTTTGTTTTATGGACATGTCATTATTTATGTCTTCCTTTTTACTCTGGCAGATGTCAAGTGAATCATAGGTGTTCTTTAGGTTCGCGAACGATGCTAGTTGACACACTCGGAGGCTTGCTTCCGTAGCTTGGATGATTTTCACACCTGGAGGCCAGTTTTTATCTTCCAGAGGTATCTGTCTAGGTGACGCCACAAACAATGTCGTCGAGTACAACACAATGATAGACTTGCTTCGCGACGCTTTGTCGCATGGCATTTCTCACCTCTGGGTCTACTTAGATGCTCAGTTGGTTGTGTCCCAGTTAAACAAAGTCTACCGTGTTTATGATCCTACTTTGCATCGATGTTTCCTTAGGGTACGTCTCTTAGAACATTACTTTTATTATGTTACGTATATCCATGTTCCTACCTGGAGATTAAATCAAATGACAAATACTCTAGCTAATCAAGTATTAGATTGACATGTTGCACACATATAAAAATAAGCACACACATACACATGTACATACATTTGTAAAAAATGTGATCCATAAGATGAATAAAGATGTATATATGTGTGTGTGTGTGTGTGTGTGTGTGTCAAAATGTCAGGAGTACATAGGTGGGCGTGAATGCCTCAAACAATAAGGTTCGATATACATCACGGGGCTTATGCCCTAAAAAAATATACAAAGGTGCCCTCGGTACATAATAGTCTAGCCTATCTAAGATCGGGGCCTATTGGCCCTGCCATAGTGAACAACAATGTTAGCCAAACACCAGAAAAGCTGGACCCAAGTCTGTGGCACCCCCACTACATGAGGTTGCATGGAAGGTGAGAGATCCTCAATCTCATCCATAGGAACTATACGACTGAGCGCGGTGAGGTTGTGCTCCACCGGCCTAAATACTCTCTCAGCCTCTCCAGCTGGAGGCCCCCCTGCGACTGTTGTTGGTCCTGCCTCTAGTCAAGGACATCGTTGAGTCCTTGTGAAGTCTACCAGGCACACTGGTCCCACATCTGTACATAATAGATACGCAAAAGTCAGTACTCTGATACATATAAAAATGATATATATAAAAGAAAAATTAAATAACTTAAAAAAACATGTTACCTAGCTCTCCTCGCTCCTCTCCGAGAGGCACGGGCATGTCTGGATCTCTAGAAAATTTAATTCCAGCGTAGGGGTAGTCTTCTATTGCCGGAATCTGTCATGCCCACCAGTCAAATAATTTGTCATCAAAGGCCTCTATGGTCCTCCCTCCCAGTTGTCATGGCAACAATGTTGTCCATCTACATACTATCGGGAAGGAGGCCACATGCCCCCGTATAGTCTCTCTCAGACTTAGACTGGGCAATCTCTCAAGAAGAACGAGCAAAGGATAGTGCCAAACCCAAATTTCTTGTTGTTGTGCTTTCAACACTTTATCAAATGCCTCTTCATGCATGTGAGCATGGTCGTACTCTAGTCATATATATGTGCCTCCTGGAACTGAATAGCACAATGCACGTGTGCCCATGAAGCCTAATGAAGGGCCGCGGATTCAGTAATTCATTCAATAAGTAGTAAGATCACCCTTAGTGTCAAACTAGTGATCTTGTGAATAGGAAATGTATAACCTACCTTCTTAGTGCTGGCCTCACAGTACATCCTAATACAATAGTCCTCAATGTTGAAAGGCCCAAGGGGAAATGTCTACAAATTGATTGGTTCCCCTCTCCTTGAGAGGCCAGCCAAGAAGTAAATATCCTCAGTCATTGGAGTCAACTAATGTCCCTCTATCATGAATGCCTCTATATCTAGATGTCAGTAGTCAACCAGGGTATTTGTAAATT
>ML830445.1:64981-92085 GCA_009831015.1 Picea engelmannii | reverse complement strand
ATAAAAACTATATAAAATCCTTAGAAATTTGAATATTTTTACAAAAATATCGCCAAACATTTATAGTTGGCATATGAAGGATTAGTAAGATTCGCCAAGGTTTCTACATTTTAAAATAAATTTCCATCCTTAAAATCATCCCAAACTTATGATCCACTCATGATCCACACTGTTTCCCAAATTTATGATCCCAAAAGCGTATCAAACTTATGATCTTGGGAGCATCATGCAAGGGCTGGACGAGGAGGACTTGGAGAGGTTGTTGCAACTGCATCTACAGATTGTAAGTGTCTTTTTAATGTTCTCATTAATATATGCTTGGCCTATTTCCTTCTAGTTTATGTATCTTTACATATGCTTGTCTATTGTAGATAAATTTGTTTAATCTAGTATGCTAGAGTAGGAGTTTCATTGTGTCTCTTTGTTGTCCATGGTTTGCAGGTATCAAGCTGTACGAACGAGTTTGGAGATCAAGCTCAAATTGGAGCAGCAAGGACAAACACCGAAAATAGGTACGATCACCTTTCCTCCTTCTCTCTTTTCAACTAGTTGAGAAAATATCAAAGGGATGTTAGTGTCCATTTGCATATTTCTATCTTGGTATTAGGGGTCTATAATCTGAGGGAAGATCCACCTGTCCGCAGGGGGATTTTTCTATAAGAGAAATTGGCGACTCCATTGGGGAAGGACATTGACTTGTATTTCCTTGGATTGTCTCTTTTTTTTGCCCACTTTTAGATAATTTTCATTGTTTGTTCCTGATCTATTTCCTTTCTCCCCTCTTCAATGACAATTTCACAAAATTCTGGGAATTCTGGGTGATTTTTTCTGAGTTTTAAGCCTCTTTTCTGAGTTTCTGGGAAGGGTAGCGCTCCCCTAGAGTGTATATCAGAGTGTTGATATGTAATCAACGCTCCCTGTAGTGTATATCAGACCGCTACATTTCTTTGTACCCTTGTAAACAAGTGAGTTGATCTCCTTTTTTGGTGATTTATGACCTTTTGTGCTTAGTTTTCTCAGTCTATATTGCACATATTTTTTCCCAGAATCTGTACTTTGGATTGTGGCTTTGTTTGGGTTTAACATTTGGTACTTATCACTTCTTTTTTTATCTTGTTTGAGATTTCAACCTTTTCCAAATTGTAAGATTGATTCGCCTTGTTTTTCTTGGTTTGGTTTGAATCTTGCGAAGTTTCTGGTTATCTGACTGATTGAAAAGGTCTGCAAAGGTTTGTTGGTCTTAAGTTGCTTTTAAAATTTTTCCTTTTTGAATGATTTGAGACTTTATGTTGACCACAACCTAGGTTGGATTGCTCTTTCCTACTGCTCGTTTTGTCAAGACAGTGGAGTGATTTCTCTTTCTCCTTATCAGTTTTTGGATTCTTCTCTGAAATTTCTTGTATTCCTTGAATGCTTGTCGATTGTCGAGTCCATGATTGAGTGAGTTATCTTCATTCAGTTCTCATTATCTTGTGAGTGCATGCTTTGCTTGAAATCATTTTTGCTTTGTGTCTTTTGTATCTACATTCGACTCTTTCATTTTGATTGAAAGTAATGGAGTGTTAAAGGATTTGCTTTTGCTTTCTTTATATATTAGAATCAAACAACGAAGATAATTGCATTCTTGATTTTGGGTAGTGTATATAGGTAGATTGCATTTAGAAAATTGTGTTTGGGAATTGAGTGTTTTTGTTGAAGAAATTTGAACCTCTTCTCCATCCTGTATGTAGAATTCATTGAAGAAAAATATTTGCATCTCATTATTCTGCATTCTTTTAGAGTCAAGTCTAAAACATCATAAGTTTCACTTTCTCACCCTTGAGTAAACAACAACCCTAAAATGAAGTGCTTATAAAATTGATTGGACACTTTTATATTATCTAGCAGCGAACCTACATTATCTTAAAGTGTAGGGCTTTGGAATAGGTTGTGAGGATAAATTTCCAAAGCCATCATAAAAACATAGAATCTTGTGCTAGGGAGCAGTAAATCCAATTGTTTATATAAGAATAGTCGAGATCCCCCTCTCACATAGGGGATAAACACGAGGTCGCGTGCAGTAGAGCAGTGGAGATTTCCCCTCCAAATCTTAACCCACGTAGCGGAAATATCATATATTGGGGGTTCTTCCTGAGAAATGACTGGTTTCATTTGGACTCAGAGATTTGTGAGTCCCGAATTCATTCGGGGTTCTTAGTAATATTTCGGTCCACTTGTCTTCAGTTCTCTTGAAGAATTTTGGACTTGTTATCCTACCTTTACGTTCCTTCACGACTGTCGACTGTACCCACCCAGAGGCTCACTACGAGTTGGTAACCTCAGTGGCCTATATCTGTAGGGTTGATACACAAGGTGACAATGAAGGGGAGTCTTTGTTGTACCTGGGTCAGACTTTGGTCAAACTCACTCGGGCTCCTTGGAAGGTACACCCACGGGTAAAACCATGTGGGAACTTATACCAAGGCATAAGTCCATTAAGAAGGTCGCCAACATAACTGATCCACCCGCTCTATCCCATCCCCTTCCTTATTGATCTTGTGATGTTGGACTTCATCACCAACTAGTGGTTTCATTGTGGGAAGGTTTGTTTGATTGTTTGCTTCTTATATTTGCAACGTGTGATGTTTGTTTTCCTTAGTGGACCTTACGTCGAGTCAATGTCAATGGTGTCATTTCCTAGGAGTACCAATGAAGGAACCCCTTTTCCCAAGGAACCTTTTTCCTTTCCTTCTTTTGGAAATGTTGGTCCTCTGTGCATTGCCACACTAAGTCTTCCATGACTCACCATCGGGTTACCGGTTTGGTTGGTCCCCACTCCGTTGATCTCAACTTTTCCCAGTGCTTCGAATGCACCCAATGCTTCAAATGTAAGCACACCACCCACACATCAACCTCATGTCGACCTTTCATCTTCTTAACACGTCAAGTCTCCTTCCCTTTCTCCTTCTTTGCCTATTGAAATATCTAAAGCAAGTAGCCAGGTTGATAAGAAGAAAAAGAAACAGAAAGAGAAGAAGAAGAATAAGAAAGAGACCAAGCCTCCAACCACATCAAGTCATGTTGGATCTAAGAAACCAACTATTTTTAATCATACTGGGCGTTGATAAAGTTGACAAGTCTAAAACGAAGAATCTTAAACCCAAATTCCCTTCCAGGCTTTGTAAGGGTGACCACTTTCTAAGGGATTTCCCTGGTCTCCCCAAGGTCTTAGAAATGTGGTCTTCCACATCATCGTCCCCTACTGAACATGTTGGTGACACCCCGTCTGTTAGAACACATTATTGATCGAGGGGGTTTCCCTAGGAAGTGGCATTCTAGCGAAGAAAAAATGAAAGAAGAGGGCTAAAAAAAACCCATCAAATGTTTTTATCCTAAGTTGGGAGATGATATGACATTTTGGCGCCCACGCAGTACCATTCATATCGTCAACTCCCTATCATCAGCGTCCACATCTGTCTGCCAATTCCTCCCTGCAAGAGTCCAACAAAGCTCTAGATGGTGAAGTTCAGAGTGTGACCCATCCTGATCCCGATGCAGACAGTTCATGAAAGTGAGGCGGAATTTGAGACCTCATCTCACCCCATAAATGGAAAACATGAAGAGAGCGGTCGTAAAGGCAGACTGTCAATTATGGACAGATTTTCCTGTAAAGCACATAACTGCGCCTCACTCACATCTGACATGAGGAGGCCTGCACAATCTGATAGAGAAGGCGTCGACTAAAAATGTTAATGTGGTGGTCCGATCACACTCCTGGTGGTTGCAGCAATTCTGAATATATGTATGCAGTTTTGATATTTTGTTATGGTCGATGGTTGAGCTACGGTCCTGTATTGTAAAGTTTTGATGAATCTCTGGTTCTATGATTGTGTAATGGGATTTGAGATTTCTTATTTAATCTAAGTCAACCTTCTTTTCCGTCTCTTTTTCCTTTGATACTAAATGGCTCAGGAATGGTTGATCCATTCGAGTTGTTGTAACTGTATTGTGATGTATGTTTTATTTCAGTCCAGTTATAACTTCATTTTGTTTCCTAAAACTATGAATCGAAGAAGATCTTGTTTTGTGAGTTTTTCTTTTTGGGCTATTGGAAGACCGGATGTCCATAGTAGACCTTTACGTTCTCCTTACCATTCTTCCTCCTACTCACCTATACTACACCTTACTGACTGAAGTTGAATCAAGACCTCATATGCATGTGCATACTAGTCCAATTTTCTGAGTTAAAGAAATATCATCTTGAGTATGCACCCATTCGACCCCCCAAAAATAATACATTGTGACATACAAACTGATGGGTATTAGGATTACCTCCCTTGCAATCAGGAGGTGACTTCTAGTGCTAAAATTTATGGCGTCGTTGCAGGGGAATGAATTGAAGACACTTCCCTGGGTAAGAGCGACAACGAGCTATTGATTCTAAAGGTGCATCAGATATCAGTACCATTGAATATTGTAGCCTGCACCTGGTGACTCCACTGTTTCAGTTCTAGCTCCTAAAGGCAGACACACGAGGTCCACTTCACTGTTGCCTCTAGGAATGTCTGAAGTTGACCTAGAGGAAATTATCAGAAAGGGAATGACCTCTCAAAAAGGTACCTCCATAGTGGTACCAATTTTTTCTAATAATTTTCATAATCCCTCTTTACAAACTCCAGTAACTATTTCTAATTCTCCTATTATACAAACTACTGGAGTTTCAAGAAATTTAAATTTTGGGAGTTTTCATGTCGATTTATCCCCTCCTATTCTTGGTTTGGAAGGAGAGAGCTTTGACACCCCTTTCTTCCTTGAATTTGTGAAGTGGAAGGAGAGAGATTTGACCTCAGAAGACTTTCCTACTCCTCCTCCTATTAGATTTGTTGCAGTTACAGAAGGGGAAACCTTTGTTACCTCTAGCCCCTCATCTTTATCTCCTAATTCTCATCCTTTTCCTTTTTCTCCCAGAAGCACAACACCAGTCTCGCTTGTCCGAACTCCATCTCCTCCTAGTTCTCCTCCAGTTCACATCCAAATGACAGGTGTTAATCCTCCTAGGAACAGGATGGCTAAGATATTGGCTACTAGATACGCCCCTCTGGTTTTACCTCAGCCTATGAATTCTCTCCCAGCCACAGACTACCTTAAGCACATGCCCCAGTTCACAGGAGAGGGAGACGTGATTGCAAAAGAGCACCTTGCATCCTTTTATATATTTGCAGAGATTCAGGTCATCGAAAATGAAGATGTGTGGATGAGAGTTTTTGTACAGAGCCTTGATGGTGATGTCAGGGACTGGTTTAAGGAATTGCCTCCTAGATCTATTGACGGGATTGCTTCTCTGGATGATTCATTCTTAAGACACTAGGGGAATAAAAAATATATCCTTTAGTATATTACAGAATTCAGGGCACTTAAGAGAGAAGAAGGGGAATCTATTTTAGATTTCTTGAAGAGATTTAATAAGATGTATAAAAATATTCCTGCTGAAATTAAACCTACAGAAACCTCTTCCAAGATGACTTATGCTAATGCTTTCGACCCTGATTTTTGCCTCTTGTTGAGAGAAAGAAGAGCTACCTCCTTGGATCATATGCAAGATGCAGCCATTGAAGTAGAATCTAATATATTTGCAGTTGATAAGCTTAGGAGTAAGGTTGATAGAGACAGAAGAAAAGGTAGGTCTGAAGGTTCGACTTCTAGTTCTTTTGTTGCCCCCCCTCAAATGGATGAAGTAACCAAACTACTAAAGTCACTTTCTTCTAGAATGGAAAGGATCGAATTGGAAGGAAAGTAGAGCTATAGGAATCCCCCAAATGATGATAATATGGGTAGTTTGAAAATACCAACTAATGCCCCTCAGACCATCCAAAGAGATCAAAGAGGTCGGGATAGGCATGATCAAATAATTCAAGCCCCTCTCCAAAATAACCTTGTCACTGATGAAGAAGAAGAGGAAGAGGAGGTTGATCCTGAAATCCATTGTCTTGGGGATACCTCCTCATTTCCCCATTTAACTCAATCTGCATACGAGGAGTCTCTAATGAACAACCAACTAAATGAGTTGAGTAAAGGGGAAAAAACCAACCACACTCCAAACAGATATAATTTGAGGTCCAAACAGAAAGAAGGGAAATCAAACATCCCTGATCGACCTACTAGAGAAGAAAAACCTGCTAAAGATATTGCATATCGAAGTAAGGAAAATAAGGCATAGACCCCCCCATCGGTGGTCAAAAGTCATGTTCCAGAAGTGAGAGAAATTCTAAATCCCCCCTCCTCTTTCATCTTTGAGCATGAAATACAAAATATTAGAATCCATGTACCCATTTCAGAGCTAGTCAAGCATGAAGACTTTGAAAGGTGCCTCTCCAAAATGTTGCAGCCCGAACCTTCGTCTCATTCCACAAACTCAGTAAACCTCCAAGATGAGAAGCCTGCAGTCATCCTAGGCTCTTTGGTAGAGGATAGAGACGATTCATACCCTCCCTTGTATACTTCACTGAACATACATGACAAGGTGTTGCACAATTTTTTTATGGATTCAGGGGAATCTCACAATCTTATGCCTAATATTGTCATGGAAGTGCTCGGTCTGGAGATTACAAAAGCTTACCATGACCTGTATTCTTTCGACTCCAGGAAGTTCAAGTTCCTTAGGGTTATCAAAGACTTGGTCGTATCTCTGTTCCAGCTGCCAACGAAAAGTGTGATCATGGACATCATGGTAGTTGGCGTTCCCCCTAAGTTTGGGATGCTTATGTCTAGATCTTGGATAAAAAGACTAGGGGGGACTTTGTAGATGGACCTCATCTATGCTACCATTCCAGTGTTTAGGGGTGAGCATAGGAGGCTTTACAAGAAAGCTCAATTGGCCTACATTATTAGTGATGAAGCAAACCCCACAAACCATCCTATCTTTACTCTTGACACAGATTTGGGATCTAGTTTTTTGCAACTCACCGACGCTCATGAACCTCCTATGGAAATAAAAAAATAGCCTATTAATTTTTTTGAAAATTCCCCTCTTATCGCGTATGTGTGGAAAATGTTCTTCGATGGAGCCTCTTCTAAGGAAGTTGTTGGTGTTGGAGTAGTTTTTGTTTCACCTTCTCAAGAGACTATAGCTCTATCCTACAAGTTATAATTCGAAGCTACCAATAATGTGGCAGAGTATGAAGCTCTCATCTTAGGTTTGAGGGCTGCAAAAGACATGGGAATTGAAGAGATATCAATATTTGGGGATGTTGAGTTAATTTTCCATCAAATCAGAAATATTTACCAAGCTAAGCACCCTAGGCTAAGAAGTTATAGAAAGGAAGTGTGGGACCTTATTGACATTTTTTTCCTAGCTTTCAACATTTCATTTATTCCAAGAGAAGAAAACATCATGGCCGATTCTCTGGATGTTTCAACAAGCAATTTCAGAGTCCCTTTGCCACCAAAGCTCAGGTATGATGTAGAAGTAAATTACAGACCCTCTATACCTGAAAATGTCAAGCATTAGAAAGTATTTGAGGATGATATTGAGATCAAAAGATTCCTTGAGATTGTTGATGAGTTTTATGCACTACATATTGATCAAGATCAGGATTATGAAAGTAATCCTCATGCTGATGTTTTCCTGAAAAAAAATCGCTAATCACCATATTGTTCAGTTGCCTAGGAATCACATTCTGAAGGGACTAGTTCCTTTGGAAAGACTATTTTACAGAAATGATGTGGCAGTGAAAGTTAAAGGATCAGCTGATGATGTTGATGTAACTGAATGCAACATTGGTATAGAGAAAGATCCAAAATTTGTCAAGTTGTCGAGCAGTCTGTAAAGGGAACAAAGGGATGAATATGTTGAGCTATTAAAGGAGTTTATTGACGTGTTTTCCCGGACTTATGAGGATCTCAGAACATACGACACAAGCATCATTGAGAAAAAGATCCCACTAAAGGAAGATGCCAAGCCATTTAGGCATAAACTGAGACAGATCAACCCTATGTTGTTGCCTATCATGGAGAAAGAGGTAAAAAATATTTTAGATGCCCAGATTATCGTTCCTTTGAGGTATTCTGAATGGGTGGCCAACTTGGTCCCAGTGAGAAAGAATAATGGAAAAATCAAACTTTGTGTTGATTTCAAGAACCTAAACAGAAGCTCCAAGAAACATAATTACCCATTGTCGAAAATGGAGCACATATTGTAGAGGGTGACATTTGCATCTAGGATGTCCATGATTTATGGATTTTCTGGCTACAAATAGATTTCTGTCTTACCCGAGGACAGAGAGAAGAAAAAATTCACCACACCATGGGGTACATTCATGTTTGCCAAGATGCCCTTTGGATTGATGAACGCATGAGCAACTTTCCAGTGCGCTATGGACATCGCCTTTATTGGGGAAAGGGATAAATTTGTAGTAATTTATCTGGATGACATTACAGTTTTCTTCAGGATTGATAAAGAACATTGTCATCATCTGAGAAAGGTCTTCCAAAAATGCAGAAAATTTGGTCTCTCTCTGAATCCCAAGAAGTCATTGTTCGCTGTGAAGGAGGGAAAATTATTGGGGCACAGAGTATCAGCTGAGGGAGTAAAGATTGATCCCAGCAGAGTGGAATCCATCCAAACCTTAGCACTCCCTAGATCTAAGAAATAAGTTCAGTATTTCTTGGGGAAGATTAATTTTCTGAGAAGGTTTGCTTCTAATTTTTCTGAACTGGTGAAGGAAATTACAAGCATGTTAAGGAAAGGAAACGAAATCAAATGGACTGTTGAATATTGTAGTTCCTTCAATCAAATAAACAAGGTCATGACTGAAGCACCTGTGATCATCATTCCTAATTACTCCAAAGATTTTATGATTTTCTCCTTTGCTTCATCTGACACAGTGGAAGTCATTTTGTTGCAAAAGAATGATGAAGGGTTTGAACAACCCATTTCCTTTTTCAGTAGGGCATTGAGACATGCAGAGATGAAATATGACATCATGGAAAAACATGCCTATGCTCTGGTTAACGCCCTCAAATCATTCGGGGTCTATGTTTTGCATTCAAAGGTCATTTCATATGTCCCTTCAGCTTATGTGAAGGAGATTCTCATTCAGCCTGACATAGATGGGAGAAGGAGCAAGTGGATTGCTAAAATCCTTGAATTTGACTTGGAGATAAGGCCCACCAAATTGGTTAAGGGTCAAGGTTTAGCGAGGTTGTTGGTTGAATCTAATTGCAAAGCCTTGGGGGTGAATTTCATCAACACTTGCTCAGAAAATTAGCAGGCTGAATTGTCTGATACAAGTTCTCAAGTCAGCCCTCCATTAGCAGGATGTTCTTGGTATAGGGACATCATTTTATTTCTATAGAATTTGAAGCCTCCTGATGGCATGGAAAAAAGAAAGATAAGGGATTTAAAGCTCAAGTCAATTAAGTATTACCTCATTGATCAAGTTTTATATTGGAAACACCCTCTAGGAGTGTTGTTGATATGTTTAGACCCACAGGAATACCAAAAGATCATGTCTGGTTTTCATGATAGTTTGTGTGGGGGACATCACTTCTGGAGAACCACAACCTACAACATTCTCAGAGGTAGCTATTTTTGGCCTATCCTATTCACTGATGTTTGTGCTAAAATCAGGGCTTGTGTCAAGTGTCAGAAATTCTTAGGAAAACAGTAGCTCAAGTCCCTTCCTTTGAAGCTTATGGTAGCTTTAGGACCCTTTCAATAGTGGGGCTTAGATTTTATTGAGGAAATTCATCCTACTTCAAGTGGTCAGCACAGGTGGATATTGACTGCCACAGATTACTTTACCAAGTGGATATAATCCATCCCCACAAGGAGTGATTCCCACAAAGTAATCATTGGTTTTCTTGAAGATATTATGGCAAGGTTTGGTTGTCCAAAAATAATTGTCACCGATAATGCTGCATACTTCAAGGCCAAACCATTAATTCAATTATGTGAGCAGTTTGGAATTGCATTGATTCACTCAACTCCTTACTACCCCCAAGGGAATGGACGGGCAGAGTCATCAAACAAAAGCCTTATAAAGATAATCAAAAGATTGTTAGAGGACAATAAGAAAGCATGGGATTCAAAGCTCAAGTTTTCTTTGTGGGCGGACGGAGTGACAACAAAGAGATCTCTTGGTGTGTCTCCTTTTTAGCTTGTATATGGAGTTGAGGCCATATTTCCTTCTCAACTGACCTCATCCATGGAAAAAATCTTCCAGGACTACCAAGGCAAACCTGATGATATGATCAGAAGAAAATAATAACTGGTAGAAGTGCAGGAGACCATAGAGAAACTACTGGACATAGCACATGACCATGAGTAGAAGATCAAGTAGGCTTTTGACAGAAAGGTAAGAAAGGAGGATTTCCAGCTGGGAGATCTAGTGCTAAAATGGGATGCACCCAAGTAGGGCAAAGGCAAACATGGCAAGTTTGAAGCCTTATGGATCGACCCCTTCAAGATCTCTAGGAAGTTTCCAAATAATACTTACGTGTTGCAGAATTTGGAGGGTGATGAAGTTTTTGGAGGCCCTCTAAACGGGCATTTTCTGAAGAATTTTTTTGTTTAAGCCATGAATGGATTCCCATGTCATTGTAAATATCATTTTTCCTTTTGTTTATGCTTTTAATAAGTGACTCTACAACCCAGCAGTAAGGTGACTGAAGCTGCAAGTTCTCGATAGCTCACAAGGAGCGTACCATCCCCCATGGAGCCTAATGTTAGCACACATTATTAATCATGGGGGTGTTTTCCCTAGGAAGTGGCATTCTGGCGAAGAAAAAATGAAAGAAGAGGGCTAAAAAAACCCATCAAATGTTTTTATCCTAATTCAGGCGATGATATGACATTTTGGTGCCCACGTAGTCCCATTCATCTCGTCAGCTCCCTATCATTAGCATCCACGGTTGCCTGCCAAGTCCTCCCTGCAAGTGTCCAACAAAGCTCCAGATGGTGAATTTTAGAGTGAGGCCCATCCTGATCTCGATGCAGACAGTTCATGAAAGTGGGGCAGCAGTTGATACCTCATCTCACCCCATAAATGGAAAACATGCAGAGAGCGGCCGTAAATGCAGATTGTCAATTATGGACAGATTTTCCTATAAAGCACATAACTGCGCCTGGCTCGCATCTAACATGAGGAGGCCTTCACAATCTGACAGAGCAGGCACCGACTAAAAACGTTAATGCGGTGGTCCGATCACACTCCTGGTGGTTGCAACAATTCTGAGTATATGTATGCAGTTTTGATATTTTGTTATGGTCAATGGTTGAGCTACGCTCTCGTATTGTAACGTTTTGATGAAGCTCTAGTTCTCTGATTATGTAATGGGATTTGAGATTTCTTATTTAATATAATTCAACCTTATTTTCCGTCTCTTTTTCCTCTGATACTGAATGGCTCGGGCATGGATGATCGAGTCAAGTTGTTGTAACTGTATTGTGATGTATGTTTGATTTCAGTCCGGTTATAACTTCATTCAGTTTCCTAAAAAACTGAATCGAAGAGGATCTTGTTTTCTGATTTTTTCTTCTTGGGTTGTTGGAAGACCGGATGTCCATAAAAGACCTCTACGTTCTCCTTACCATTCTTCCTCCTACTCACCTATACTACACCTTACTGACTGAAGTTAAATCAAGATCTCATATGTCTGTGCATACCAGTCCAATTTTCTGAGTTAAAGCAATACCATATTGAGTTTGCGCCCATTCGACCCCCCTCAAATTTATTCATTGTGACATACAAACTAATGGGTACTGGGCTTACCTCCTCTGCAATCAGGAGGTGACTTCTAGTGCTAACCCCATCAACTAGTGATGTTAAGGTTAGTAATAAGAAGAGAAATGTCAGATTTCCTTGCTTGTTATGTGAAGGTGATCATTACTCTCACCTTTGTCCTCGTATAGATGAGGCTTCTTATCTTTAGGAAAAAATTCAACTTCCAACTGGTGATCATGATATCTCTTCCAACCCATCATTAGTTGATGGACTGGTCAATCTGGTTTCATCCCTGGTCAGTCCGGTTGATCAGGTGGTCAATCTGGTTTCATCCTCGATTGAACCACTAACCCAAGTAGTTGATCCAGTTCCGTCATCAATCAGCCTGACTCTTCATCTGAAAAGTGAAGCCAAAGTGGTCAATCCATTTTCATCATCGATCGATCCCACTCCTCCCTTGAAGAGTGTAGCCAAAGTGGTCGATCTAGTTCCTTCATTGATCAATCCCATTCCTCCCTTGAAGAGTGAAACCAAAGTGGTCGATCTGATTCCTTCGTCAGTCGATCCCACTCCTCATTCAAAAAGTGAGGATGTCACTCGAGTCTACCTCGTTCACCCGGATAAGGGGACACTCTGCCCGTCCCGATGGCACCCCCTTCAAGCAATCTAATGATTTCTATTGATTGGAATCATTTGACAGAAATTCATCTTCCTTCTTACGCTCCTTTCCAAATCACCATGCAGGTTTGTGATAGGAATATTCCTAACACTATAATAGACGAAGGTGATTCTGTTACCATCTTATCCAAGAATGATTGGCAAGCTTTTGGTTCCCCACAGCTTGTGCACGTGACTCAGAATATGTTGACCTTTGAGAAAAGAGTTAGTCAACCTTTAGGGATCCATCCTCAGTTTCCGGTTACTTTGGGAGGAAAAACGGTCTACGTCGATGTGATGGTAGTTCACGACCCCTTGGACTTTAACTTGCTCCTCGAGTAAGACTATGTCTACATTATAAGATCTTTTTTTTCCACTCTGTTTCGATTGATATGTTTCCCTCACAATGGAAACATAGTAACAATTGACCATATTTCATTCATTGACCCTCATCTGATGGTCAACCATCCTCCTGCCCTGAATGGTCCATACATGTCAACGATGTCTGCCCCACCATAGGTCAATTATGTAATGACATGCCCCATGCATTCAACCCCACACAAGAGGGAATCTCTCCCTTCTCCTGACTTATATCCAATAGTTGACATGGTCATCTCTTCGATCAGGTTATTAGAGCCAGATATCCCTATCCTTATTGAGGTCATCAACATGTATTCCTTTCAGAGTGTTTTTCTTCTATCTAGCGAATATCTCTTGGAATCCATGGCTTAATTTTGTCATTTGACATTTATTCCTTCCAAAGAATTGTCCTCTTGGAAGCCATGATCAAGCAGAGGTATTGAGCATACTTTTTCTTCTCTGTGGCAAGCTCGTTAAAAAATGAAACACAGGTCTCGAGCATAGTTTTTCTTCTCTATGGAAAGCTCGTTAAAAAATGAAACAAAGGTCTTGAGGATATTTTTTCTTCTCTGTGAAAATATTGTTAAAAAATGAAATAGGAGCCATGAGCATAGTTCTTTTCATGTGTCAAGCTCGTTAAAAAATGAAAAATTCACCTCTCCTAAAAAGTCGAGTCTTTTCACTAGATCGCATAGTTATCAAGTCGAGTCTTTAGCTAGATCTCGTAGATTTTGAGTCGAGTCTTTCATTAGGTATCGTATTTGAACCTTCCTTTCATCCACCCTTATCCTTTTTCTCCATCCAGTACAAAAATTGGTGACAACCTCAAAGTCGACGAAATGAAGCTTGGGGGGGCATGTCTCTAGAATTTGATTATCATTCTGGAGTTAAGTCACTAGCTTTGAAAGATAGGGGCAAAATAACAACCACCATGGGTATCCCTTAAAACATTTGGAAATTATGTTGGGCAATTACAAGCATAGTTTAATTTTGTTTCAAGCTTGTGTAAAATGAAACCAATTCTGAGCTTAGTCTTTGTTCTTTCTCGTTCTCGTAAATACGTGAGAATAGGTTACCAAGCTTAGTATTTGTTCTTTCTCATGCTCGTAAATACATGAGAATGTAATCGAGTATACTTTTATCACTTTTTTGGACTCGTAAAGGTTATACGAAAAAGGAACCGCATGGAGCCTCCTTTAATCTCTTTTCAGACTCTCTAAACATGAAAAGATTGTCGAGTGAGCTTGCTTCCTTTCACACTCGTTAAAAGGTTTGAAAGGGCGTCTTTCGAGTGGTAGTTTATCTCTTTTTCAACCTCACGAGACTAAAATTATGAAAAAGGAAAACCCTAGAGTCGCCTTTAAGTTCTTTTCATACTCTCTAAACATGAAAAACCACAGAGTTTTCCTTCTCTGGACTTTCTAAACTACACATTGAAGGGCCCATATGTGAATGAACCCTTACTTCTTCTAGTTCATTAAACAAAGGAGAAGGAACTTGCCGAAGGTGAGTTATATCGAGCATGTGTTACCCTCCTCGAGCTCGTTAAATGAAAAAGAGGTATTCATCTATCTGCATGGGGGAAAAATTGAAGGAAGTGGATCAAGTTTTTGAGAATTCTTTATGGAAACTTTTTTCTCCCTTGAACATGGCACATGTTTGCATCTCGTCTTACAGTTGGGTAATCCATTTTTCTCTAAGTCATACCAATTCCATGTGTCATCATACTTTTTCATCCATTCAAAGAGTGCTCTTATTGCAGTCACATTACATTCCTGGTACTCATCGAGTCAATGTTTCCAAGTCAGTTGTCATGCCTCATCATGTTCAAGGGAAGTTTCACTTCAAACCATCCATCTGCAGTATTTCCAGTTTCCTTTTCCTCTGTCAGTACATACTCATTCAATTCACCATCTTACATCACTTTCTTGTGTCAGTTTCGTGTTGATGATGGGGGATACATCAAGGCCCTCCTTCGACAAGTATTTTCATGTCGACTTCAACACATTATCTAGGAATTAGAATTAGAAACCAGTTAGTACCTTAGGACCTGCATGCCTCAATGGTAGGCCTCCTCGCTTCTGACAGTAGGTTTGCATCATTGACCTCTGATTGGATGATTCCATGAATGTTTGACCTCAGCTCATTTATTCACATTCATTGGAATGTACTATGGTACCTTGGGAGTCATTGACATCATTGGTGATTTCCCTCGTACTTGTTAATGATTTACCTCAATGATCGATAATCAAGTGTTTTCTACCATGTTCAAAATCAAATCATCTATTCACATGGCTAGATTCGTACCACATCGGGATTGGGATGAATACCCTGGGTTAAGTGTTCACTTTGTTATCTACTTTTCCCAGGCTATGAAAGAGATTATTTGAGCATGTTGATATATATACTATCACATAGATCCACATTGTATTGGTCTGTGTCTATGTTTTATCATCTCGTAGCTCCACTATGTATTTTTCATGGCTACGATCAGTTCATGTCATGGAGGTATGGATCCACATTGTATCTTTGGTGGCCATATCCTTAATCGATATTTTTCATGTATCTGCAGTGTATTGGTCAGTGGTCGTGATTTGAGTCATCTCGTATTCCGAGCATAGGTATGCCTAGCTCATAAATGGAACATATATTAATATTGTTTGATGGTTGTTTGCAGCTTCTTCGAGGTTCTCCAACTCCACGCCCTTGCATTGAATAATTGTAAAGTGTTTCAGTCATCAGTTTCTCTTCTGACCTCACACTTTAGGGGGAATATTGTTACACACCAAATTTCCACAACTAGGTACCTCGCCCTAAGTGTCGCATGTGTCGTAAAAGTGTTATATGCACCTTGCTAAGTCTCGCATACATCTTGACACCATGAAATAACATATGTCACAATCCCTAGTCAATGTGGAGGATAAATATATTATATGAAGGTCAAAATACTATGTGCACGTGAATTAATTATTAATATTCATGAAAAGGAAATTAATTTAGTCTAAGAATCCACCTCACATTTGGTTTCCTATTTTTAAGGGGAGGTTGAGGATCTCATGGATGGTTGAAATATTTCCTCCTTAAAATCCTTGAGAGATATTTCCTCCCTAAAATCCTTAAGAGATGTTTTCTCCCTAATTATCTTGGAGATCCCATTTTAGTGGATCTGATGAGTGATCCTCTCCATGGTGGCTAAGCCTCCAAACCCTATATAATGAGGTTTTTCCATGGAGAAGAAAGGAAGATTAGACGTATCAAACTTATGATCTTGGGAGGAAACTTTTGGGTTTCAAACTTATGATCTTGGGAGCATCTTGCACAGGCTAGAAGAGGAGGACTTGGAGAGGTTGTTGCAATTGCATCTACAGATTGTAAGTGTTTTTTTAATATTCTCATTAATATATGCTTGGCCTATTTCCTTCTAGTTTATGTATCTTTACATATGCTTGTCTATTGTAGATGAATTTGTTTAATCTACTATGCTAGAGTAGGAGTTTCCTTGTGTCTCTTTGTTTTTCGTGGTTTGCAGGTATCAAGTTGTGCGGACGAGTTTGGACATCAAGCTCAAATTGGAGAAGCAAGGATAAACACCAGAAACAGGTACGGTCACCTTTCCTCCTTCTCTCTTTTCAGCTAGTTGAGAAAATCTCAAAGGGATGTTAGTGTCCATTTGCATCTTTCTGTCTCGGTATTAGGGGTCTTGAATATGAGGGAAGATCCACCTGTCCACAGGGGAGTTTTTTTGTAACACTCCTCCATATAAACAAGCCTCAATGCTCTTCTCCAATCATATTAGCTTCTTATGTCCCCAATGATGGGTGGAGTCTCCACTCGAAACGTTGGATGTTTCAAAACCTCTCACAGAATTAAATCCAGAAAAATCTTCTTCAATTATTACTAGTTGTGGAAACCTACATACTCATAACTTGTTTTACATCCTTTACTTTTGCATGTTGGTGCAAATTTACCTATGCTCTAGAAGGTTTTTCTCTCTTTTGCTCCAAACTTTATGTTCTACATACCTTTTATTCATCTTCAGCTTTGGTATTATTCTTCAATATTTCCTCATCTTCTTTATTTTCTTCATATGGTTCTTCTACATCTTCTTATACTTCAACTACTACTGATTGAACATCTCTATTAACCTATCTAACAACATTTTCATGTTCTTCCATCTTCTCTTCCACTGTTGTAAAATCTTCAACAACTCCAATGATTACCTTTATTTGTTTTGTTCCTTCTTCTATTGCATTTTTTCCATATCCAGTTTCATCTTCATCATTCTTGGGATTTGCAAACCATTCCTCAAGAAAAGCTAACTTTGCCTCATAATAAAACTCAAGCATTCATTGCAACTAAATTCTCCTAACATTTTTCTACAACTACAAACACAGTTTCATTTGCTTCTTCAACTTCAATTTCTTCACCATGCTCTTTCTTTGCATCTTTTACGACATCACCTTTTTCTTCTACAATTTATTCAAGATATTTCTTTACAACAAATGTAGTCTCAATGTTTGGATCTTCCACAACTTTTTCAAAAACTTATTCTATTATGATAGCCACTTTATCAACAACTATAATGTTGTGTAACTCAACTTGATTTGGATTGGTGTTGCTCCCCTTTTCACTGTATGCCATCTTGAGAATATATCAAGCTTCTTTGAATCTAGTTGTTGTTGCAATTTTGGAAAGAATGCTCCCATCCAAGCCTTGTTGAATGAGAAATAATGTTGTTGCATCATCCTTCTTGTCAGGGATGATTTTAAGGATGGAAATTTATTTTAAAATGTAGAAACCTTGGCGAATCTTACTAATCCTTCATATTCCAACTATAAATTATTGGCGATATTTTTGTAAAAATATTCAAATTTCTAAGGATTTTATATAGTTTTTATAAAATTTTGGCGATTTTTATGGTAAAATAATTTTATCCTATAGAATTTGGGAAAATCATTTTTAAAATAGTAAATCGCATTTTTGGAAAAACCATGGAAAATTAGCCCATCAGCGAAATTTAGTCCCTAAAATCATCCATGCTTCTTGTTGACTATAAGTT
Organism: Picea engelmannii; assembly: GCA_009831015.1. Classification (NCBI taxonomy): domain Eukaryota; kingdom Viridiplantae; phylum Streptophyta; class Pinopsida; order Pinales; family Pinaceae; genus Picea; species Picea engelmannii. The sequence continues at coordinate 74,307 of ML830445.1, read as the reverse complement.
GATCCCTTTGATCTTGTGTCATGGCCTTATAGGCTACTTGATTTAGGGGTTATTCAAATCCATTCAAAATAATGTCCCATAAATCATATATATGTAGTTTGGTTCTCGTCTCAATGGCCCCAAAATCTATCCTTAGGCTTCATTCCTAGGCCTCATGTTGTCAAAAACTCCCTTACGAGAGTTCCTCTTGGAATACTTATCCTAGCACATCTCAACAAATGTTGTTAACATAATATCTTTATGATCCAAATATTGTAATCAATAGATTAACATATAGATGCATAAATATATGTACAACACAATATTTGAGTCTTATAACATATCAATATATCACAACATTGTTTGCTAGCAAAGGGTTTATGAGTATGGTATGCCAATAACCACAAGTCACTACATACACATCAACCATGTCATTGCATCATCATAGGTCTACATATACAATAATAATCATACAACATCTTAAATATCATCAATATAGTAGATGGGTTGTGTCGACTACTTAGGATTAACCTCCAAATCAAGCACATAGTAAAAGTCAAGAAAATCCGACATTCCATACTAGCCCCCTTTAGGAAACTTTATCCCAAAGTCAATATGAAAACAAAAATGGTAAGTCAAGATGCATAATATTTGTGTCCTCCCAATTAGTAGTTGAAGTAGGGTTGTAAAGGTCCCATTAAACCTTCAGTAAATCCACCAATTGGTGTTGAGGTTGTTGAGTGCATTGGTCCAAGATGAAAACTAGCGCTGCATTTAGAGACCCCTCATCTAAAACCTACAAGTTATTCACATCAATAACATTATATGTATTTGGGACATAATATCATAAAATTGATATATGGAAAACATTATGCATCCTTTGCAATGTTGATGACAAATCAAGGTGATAAGCCACTAATTTGATCATCTAAATCATCTCAAAAGGCCCAAAAAAGTGGGGAGAAAGCTTGGATCACTTCCTAAATTTAATAGAAATCTTCTTGGGATTAACCTACAAGAAGACCATATATCCAACTTGATAGCTATGGATCAATCCTATAAGCATTCACATAGCTATTTTGATGGTCTTGGGATTCTTTTAACCTCTATCTAATTGAAGTCACTTGATTTTCCATCTCTTGAATAATCTTAGGTCCCACCAAGACCCTGTCCTCATTTATTTCCTAGATAATAGGAGTCATGCATGGCCTTCTATACAATAATTCAAATGGTGCCATACTGAGAGAACTAAAAAAGTTGTTATTATAAAAAAACTCAACTAGTGGAATATACTCTTCCCACTTGGTTTGTTAATCCATCACATGAATTTGGAGCATATCCTCCAAAACCTTATTCACGCACTTTATCTAAGCATCTTTTTCAATGTGATAGGTTGTCTAAAATTAAGCCGAGTATTCAAGGTAGACTAGAAACTTATGGAGAACATGCCCTAAAAATAGAAACTCTATTCAAAAGAATATTATTGTAAATCCATGAAGCGTTACAATATATTTTATGAACACTTGCACCACATCATGAGCCTTATAAGTATATTTGATAGGAATAAAATGCACACTTTTGGTGAATTTATCCACCACTACAAAAAAATATATCATGTCTTCAAGGTGTCAAATAAAATTCAACAATAAAACCTTTAAAAATAACTTCCAATTTTGACTCAGGAATATCATGTGGCTACAACAAAGTAAGAGGATGATGATGCTCATATTTCACTAGTTATCATTCTAAAAACTTGTCCACATACTCATCGCATCCCTCTTCATGCCCACCCAAAATAAATTTAGCTACAAATCAACATACATTTTCTTAACTCCAAGGTGGGCATCATACAAATATTGATGAATTTCACTTAGGATCAAATCATAGAAATCTCCTCCCTATGGCACAAACATACTCCTCGTGAATCTCACTAGGTAATCACTATCACAAGTATATCCATCGCACTAAAGTTTCAATTTCACCTTGAAGTGGAGGTCTCACTTCTACATACCAATTATCCCTCAACTCTAACTCTAGAATTAAATCCATTAAATATACCTTTAAGAGAACCATTGAGTAAATGTGAGGCATATAATTATGCATTCGACAGTTTGTTCACTTTCCCCATTATATAGGTAACATCAAAGTCATATTCACTAACATGTTCCAACCATCATCGTTGTCTCACATTCAACTCATTCGAATTAATATTGTGTTGCAGGCTCTCATGATTTATTTTGAGTTCAAATTTTTGTGCCACAAGGTAATGTCTCCAAAGTCTCATGGAATAAACAATTAATACTAAATCTAAATTTTGCATTATATAGTTCTCCTCGTGTGGCCTCAGCTTCCTTGAAGCATAATCAATCATTCACCCACATTGAGAAAGAACACCTTCCAATCCTTCCTTAGATCCATAAGTAGAAACCTAAAATATCACTCTATATTAGGTACCTTTAGTACTTGAGCTGAAATAAACAATTACTTGAGCTTATCAAACAATTATCACACCTCTCAATCCAGTTACACTTCCTTCCCTTATCTTGAAAGAAGTGATAGGAATATAAATCTTAGAGAAACCCTCTACAAACCTTCAGTGATATCTTATGAATCCCATAAAACTATGTGCTTATACACATTTTTTGGTGTTGGTCATTCTAATATGGCAGGCTACATCTTCATAAGATTCATTGCAATGCCATCTCTGGAGATAGCATGGCCCAAAATAATGCATCATGAACTACAAGAAATACCATTTTGACAACTTGTCATATGGTTTGTGCTTCATTAGGAACTACAAAAATAATCACATATGCTCTTTGTGATACTCTAGGGTCTTGGAATAAATCGAAATATTATCATGGAAAACCTAAATAAACTTGTCTATATATATTTGAAACATTATATTCATCAAATGCGTGAATTATCCTAAGGCATTAGTCAACCCAAAAGGTACAACAACAAAGTTATGATTCCCAAAGCAAGTCTATAAAGCAATCTTCATGATATCCTCGTCCTAAAACCTCAATTGTTAGTATTTATATCACAAACCAATCTTGGAAACATTTTATCCCCTTCCATTTGGTCAAATAAATCATCAATATGAGGAAAATGATACCAATTTGTTATAGTAGCCTTGTTCAACTACTTGTTCTTCTTTGCAAATATCACACATGCACCCCACAATGCAAAGTTGGGTCTAATCATCATCGAGCCCAAAATATCCTTAGGTTGCATTTGAAACTCGTGCAATTAAGGTATGATTATGTGATAGTGTGCCTTTGATAAGGGTTTGGTCCCTGGCTTAAGATTAATAGAGAAAACAACCTCCTGCTTAAGCATAATTTCTAGTAACTTACTCAAAAAAACATCTTGAAACTTAGATAACATAGGATACCGATCCAAATATGGGTGGTTACCTTCATTCAAAACCATCATTGTATACTTCTAGAAACCCTTCTTGAGACTTCCTATTAATAATAATGCTAAAATAAATCTCAAGTACACATGTCTCTTTGTCCCTTGAAGTAACATCAATTATTGTTATGAACCAAATGCTTGAAATATCATAAAATAACCAAAGTACACACCATGCACACCAATTTGAGTGTGGAGGACAACTTCGATATAGATAAGAGAGATGAGTTACACAACAACGCCTTAAAGAATAGGATAACCTCCTCTAAATATCAAAATAGATTCATGCTTCACAATTCACATCTCCTCGATAATGAATACATGATATCTATATATACCTATTCACACACTACACATGAGGCCCCTTTATTATTAAGATAACTCTATTACCTATACATTTACACACTGCATGTACATTTAGCCCCATATATGCCCCCCCTTGGGGTCATATCGTATACATTTAACCCCATATATTCCCCCCTTGGGTCATAACATAGTACCCTCCTTCAAAAAGCTTTGTCCTCAAAGCTTTGAAATTAAAGGCTTCACATGTGATGAAACCAAGTAATATTATTTTCTTATCTTCTTGCATTTTTCATTCCATTGGTGACGATCCATCCATCCAAAATCAATTTTTTCAGTCTTAATCCTTGTTGGCTAGTTGTTGCATAATTTTATTTCCTTTGATTCCATATATTGTTGTTGTAACTTCCCCACTTTGTAGTGGTTGTTGGTATCTGATAATAGCTTATTGAAGAGTGGTTTTGTGATTCCTTGTTCCATGAATATTGACAAGTATTCCATCTTCTTCCTTGATAATGTCGATATTTACTTTCTTGTCTTCCTTGAAATCTTTCCTGGTAATGACAATGTCGATATGGTTTCACATTTGATGATTTTCCTTCACTTTGCACATGCATTTAATTTATCATTATGTAAGAGACAATGGCATCCTTTATTCTCTTTTCTTGGTCTTTGATTTCTCTAGCCTTGGAGATAATACCATCATATTTGGCATGTACATCCTCTAGATGAAGTTCAAATTCTTCAAGTATCTTTTGTTGTCCTTCTTGGACTTATCTTCTTTCTCATTTTGAACCTGCAATGCCAGCCCATTTATCAAATTCTGACATCCTTCTTCAATTATGGATTGCATTTCCAATTTTTCCTCGTCAATATTTAGGGATTCCTCAACCTTCTTGAAAATTTCCTCTTCAAGTATTTTGGTAGATTCTTCATCCAAGATCCTCATTTATTCTTGACTTTGATAATTGTTTTTTTTCTTCTTTCAATCTCTTAGCCTCATCCAATAGTTTTTTATTATGTTTTATAATCTGCATATCTCTTCATCTTTCTTTTTCAAATCTTCCCCTAACTCATCATTTTCCCACTTTTCTTTGCTACTTTTTTCTTGTTTTAAGTTCTTAACTTCCTTAATGAGTGATTCATTAAGGGATTACATCTTGGAAAACTCATCATTTTTCTTTCTAATATATTTTCTTATCTCTTCATTATCCTTTTGAAATTTGGAGACATCTTCTTTTTATTCCTTTAATTCAACTTGAATTTTATGCATCTCCTCCATTTTTTATCCTCGATCTATTTATTTTAGAATAGTTCTTCAAATTTTTCCCATGTGAAGTAGATTCTAGTATCTTCATCAAAGTTATTCCACCACTTATAAGATCCCCCCAAAAAATAAAAATATGCCCTAAAAGGACTCAAATGAATTTTATTTATTATCATCAATCGTTCCTCGAGATTGATTTCAACTTTATCTTCATCTCCACTAAAGCTAGGTATTTCCATTGATTCTTAATTGAGGTCTAACCCAAACATTCAACTTACAACTTCAATATATTAAGAATACTGATATAAAATAGTTATAATACTTGTTCCAATATAATATTATATGTTTTCTCTTTCTAATGGCTTTTTAATCAACTCAATCTGACATCCCAATCAAAAGATATGATAGTTTTAAGTGAACATACCTTTGGAATCTTGATTTGGGGTTTGTCCTCCTGGACGACCTTCCTTCTGATGTATTTCTGAAATTTTGTCCCTTTTGAGTCTGAAATGTTGGCATGTAGTACTCTGATATGTTTTCTATGCACTTCCATAGGTCTGACCAAAATTTGATGTTCCAAATGAAAGCTACGGTAACTTTCCCAAACCTTACTGATTTTTGGCCTTTTTGAGAGAAAACTTGTAGAGAATGCCGCATGTCCAATATCTAATACCTAATTCTAAAATTTGTACCAAAAAAACTATGGATTGTCCTCTTTCAAATGCAACTTGTGGCACTTAATTTGTATCCTCATTGAATAAGATATGACTATTTTACCCAAAACACATGTTTGAGACTAGTTATAAGACTAGTTAAATAACCCTACCTTCCATCGATTATATCTCATAAATTAAAATGATACAAACATTGAAATTTTTACCAAGTGAAATTCTCTATATTTTCTCAATATTAAAAAAAAATCACATTATGAAACATCACTAAGAAAAAATTATAGATAAATTCCCAAAATGACTCACTTGAGATTGATTTTAGGGCTAGTAAAAAGCCCTAAATTCCACAGGCTATATCTCTGAAAGTGTAATGACCCAGAAACTATAATGTTTACCAAAAGTACCTTGATATATTAACCTCCAAATTGTGCTATCTGAAGCGGCCCAAGAAAAAAGTTAGAGCAAAATTTCCAAGACGACTTGCTTGAAGAAGCAAAACCCTAGGATCAATGCTATGATACCAAATGTTATTAAACACATACTTAAAATATCATAAAATAACTGAAGTACACACCATGTACACCAAGTTGAGCATGGAGCACAAATCCATATAGATAATAGAGATGAATTACACAATAAATCCTTAAATAATAGGAGAACCTCCTATGAATACCCAAATACATTCATACATCACAATTCACATGTCTCAATAATGAATGCATGATCTCTATATATACCTATTCACACACTACACACGAGGCCCCTTTACTATTAGGCCAACCATATTTCCTATACATGTACACATTACATGTACATTTATCCCCATATATGCCCCCTCTTGGGTTCATATCATATACATTTAACCCCATATATGCCCACCTTGGGTCATAACAAGTACCCCATATCATCCAAGAAATTCAATATTTTTCTACAAAAATCCAAACTACCCTAATGGGCTTCCAACTAATCCATTCCTACAATCAAATCATAGGACCTAAGGGTAATCGAATAGAGGTCAATATATGTAATACACATTTTGATATCTAGATTCCATCCCTTAACTAATGAAGAAAACCCTTGATTCACCCCATAAGCCATCTCAACCAAATAAAAATCACTTTGATCTACTGCCACCAAGCCACATCTAAATGATGCATCAAGAGAAATAAATATTTTAGTAGCACCAGGATCTATCAAAATAGAAAGAGTAAAGTCATTGATTTTACCTATAGTCTCAAGCATTGGGGACTAGAGCTCATTTTTCCTATTATGGATAGCCACATGATTCCTATGGGCTATGCTCATTTCTATAATAGTATCCTAGCTCAAACTAGGCTGATATTTGATTGTGAAGTTGGTATCCATGTAGAACTCTGATAAGAAGTATAAGAATGTGCATTGCTATATTGAGTGTTAGGCTTAGGAAGTGGCCCCTTTCTATGAGGTATAGTCCTCTAAACCCCAAAGTCTTGCCACTCTATTGTAACACACCCACTATCATAGTTTTAAGAAAAAAAAATCGGGGTTAATCTCTCACAAATGAGAAATCCCCAGAAGCCTACATTCGCGAAATGCTGAATCACTGGTTCTATATCGGGATTCGGGGTTTCTTCCATCGGGGTTTTGACACCCATGATGTCTTGGCAACTACAATCACCAATCTCCGATCTCTGATTCACTCCTTGGTTGCCTCAGCCCCACTTGGCTAAGCCTTTGATCCACACGACCGGTTCCTATATGACCATACGGCAGCTTCTCGTCGGGGTTTCGGAGTTTGCGGTGTCAAGGTGCACATGTACTCGGAACTCCCGATCCCCCGATCCCCAATGTGCTCCTAGTGTATTGGCTTTCCAGGCTAAGTCCTGGTCAATACGACCACAACGTTTACAAGACCACAGTCTTAATTCTTGTCAGGGTTTGGCGCCCTTCAATGTCATGGCGCACAAGTCCCTTGGACTCTCGAGGCGCCTTTACACTGGCTAGCCCCCTTGGCTATACCATGGTCCATGTGACCACTTACCATATGACTGCAACCGTATAACCTTCTGTCGGGGTTTCGGCATTTGCGATGACATAAAACACATATACCCAGGGCTCACGATATCCCGATTCCCGATTCTCTCTGGATGCTCGACACGTGTCCCTTGGATCAACGGCTTATGATGGTGTCGGAAATTCGCATATCGCGGTTTCGTAATGCAAGGGTTTCTAGTCCTTGAAATCCCCGATATGCCGAACTCTGACTCTCTGGGATCTCTCGCCACGCGTCCTCGTTGATGGACGGTGTTGATCCTGTCGGGAAATTGCGTATCGCGATTTCCTGTTGCGAGCATTCCATGTCCTCGGAAACTCTGATTTTCCGATGTGTCAAACCCCGATAGCGCCTTGATCTCCGACACCTGTCCCTCAGATGGACAACTCAGATCTTGTCGGTAAATCGTGGATCGCGATTCCGGGTGGCAAGAGTTCTATGTATTCGAAATCCCCGATATGTCGAACTCCGACTCTCTGGGATCCTCTGCCACTTGTCCCTGCGGTTTGGACGGCTTAGATCTTATCGATAAATCGCGGATCGTGATTCTGGGTGGAAAGAGTTCTACATTCCTAAATTCTCTGATGGGTGAAATCTCGATGACTCCCCAGAACGCTGACACGTGTCCGGCTGAGATCAATGGTTAGGATCTGTTCTCGGGATTTCGAGAACCGCAAGGCCTCGATTCTCAGACTCAACAAAACCCCGATGACCCTGTTGTCCTGATGAATTCCCCGGGATGTTGACACGTGTCCTTCCGAGATAAACGGCTAGGACTCTTCCTCTGCACACTAGAGTTTAACTCTGACACATCTTCTCTAGATCTGACGGTTGTCGGGACTATGATCTAAGATCTGACGGTTCAGATCATTTCTCCTGCACGCCCTCCTTCCAAAAGTTATACTCCGTGAAACTCCTCCCGATTCCAACGGCTTACGGGATTTCTGCTCCAGATCTGATAGCTCAGATCTCTTCCTCGCATGCCTACCCCTGCGCAGCTTCTCCAGACCCAACGGCTGACGGGTAATTGGACCGAGATCTAACGGTCTAGATTCGTTCTTTTGGGTCTTGGAGTTTACGATCCCAATTTCTCGTTGCTCACGATGGTAGAGGACAAAGGGCAAGGTATGTAACGCCTTCGTTACTTCCGTCAATCTAATGGTTGTGAATGACTATGGGTCCTCCGACGAGATCTCATCCGTCGACTTATTACATCTCATAACACTACTATCTTGGAACCTTAATAGGATCGTTCCTCCTCGTACATGGTTAATAAGGCTTGTGCATTCGATTCCTTATTCTGGGTTCTTAGTGAACCTTTCCAAGGAGGAAATCTCTGTGAAGAGATCCATACTGGGGCATTCCCGGAAGCAGAAAAAGGAAGACAGCTTCCCGAGAACGGCTAGGCATGATTAGATTCATTTATCAACGTAAGTCGAGCATGGTTTCTTCTGTGTTAAGCATATATCAACTCATTCATATCAAGCACTACACGGTCATTCTCATGCTGAAAACATTTACAATTTCACAAGTTCTATGAGTTAACATCTACTCCATATTAACAATTGTTGTACAGACAATTCCTTCACAGGAAACATTTACAATTCCACAAGTCCATGAACATATGTGACAGCATATAAATTTCAATGCAATATAA
>ML830445.1:44709-61446 GCA_009831015.1 Picea engelmannii | reverse complement strand
TGTATCAACGTCATATTCGACTCATGTAACAAATCAATAAAATCAAACTCTTGTAATAATCCCAGTTTCTAAAACACCTAGGAAAACAACGACAGGTCTCAATCACATACCCATATGTGAAAGAGACGAAGATCCAAAACAACACTGGTTTTTTTGTGAGAAATTCTTGGACGCGGCCGATATCATAGATGAAGCTAAGAAAATGCACAGTTTGGAGCCGATATTTGAGCCATAACACTCACTTGGTTCATGAACTTTACAGAGAATTAAATAAGGTCAAAAGCTGATATAAAGAAAAATTTCCCCACATTTTTCAAAAATCGAGATATCACTTATCTGGCTAGGAAGAAGCTAAAAGAAATTGAGCAAAGTCCAAGAGAAATAGTCTGAGAATATGATAAGAGATTCAAATATTTACTTAGTCAAATTCCTTATATCATAGAATAAAAAGTCCTCATGTGGTGGTACTTAGCAGGATTACTACAGAAAATCAGAACCTCACTATGGATGTATGACATTCAAACATGAAAGGATGCCCTTAAAAAAAAACAATGTATAGAAACAGATGACGAAGTACTATCGACTTCATCAGCAATGGATAAAAGGCTAGAGGAAAAACTCGAAGTGTTGCAACAGTATCTAAAAAACATTACCATCACACAGAATGAACTATGGTGCACCATTTTCTCCAGTGAAGGGTACACAAAGGATTACTTTAAATTCAATGATGCATTAGATCCAATCGTCTGACGTATTCAAATAGAAACATTCTATGATATTTACCAAACTATGACAAATCACGCAACCAAGGACTGCCCGCGCAATTTAAAGAATGCCAGAACAAAATGGTGTCACATTTGCGAAGAGAATAAACATTGTATGCAAGAATGTCAGGTAGATGGGAGAAACAAATTAAATATCCATTCGGTATATCACACAGAGAAAACTGACTAGAATTTCAACCGAGGAGGAGGAAATGGATATAGAGGTCGTGGTCTTGGGGGATACCAAGGAAGAGGAGGATATAGAGGTGGACGTGGTCAACCAGGTAGAGTACCTGGTCGAGGTTGATTCTGTTGTTTTAATTTTTGGAAAGATGATTATATAAGCCCTAAATGATCTATTAAGGACTAAATCGACCTCAAATTCTGCAACATATGTGGAGTGGGTGATCACTCACTCGAAGATTTGCCAATAGTATTTGAGAAAGTTATGAAAAAAAGAAATGTGAACCTCTTGCACACTATGCCTAAGAAAGAAGTATTAAACTCAAAAAGCATCCATCTTTTCACTAGATGAGGTGCAGGTGAAGACATTTAACAAGAATCATCAGCTCGGCAAAGGCGATGTCGAAACATGTACCCTGACCTAGAACAACAAGAAAAGATAATGCATGAAGCACATAAATTATTCAAAAACGTCGACTAGGAAAAATTATATGGAAGCAAGGGAGGACAACAAAACACTTCAGAGACTGCCTTAAATGAATTTCTCCAACTACCAAAGGAAAATAGGTCGTTCGATCTCCTAATTGACCTACTGAACATTTTGAGGGAATATAAAGAGGATCAAATACCATACAATAATATTCAACAATTGTCCCAAGATAAACACCTAAAAGACTATGATCCCAAAGTCAACCTCGGTATCAATGAAAATATGATTAAACAAGTCATAGTTGACTTTGGATCACAAGTAAATATCATCCCTATGGAGACATGGAATCGACTTGGAAGACCCCCATTGGCTTCAACAATGAATTTCTTAAAACCAACGGATCAAATATTCATCGAGCCAATTGCCACACTTAAAAATGTCAACACATATATAATAGGGATTTAAACAATGGTCGACTTTGAAGTGATCAATCTAGTCAAAGGCATTCCTTCCTACCCCGCATTAGTAGGTAGACCATGGGGTTGGAACATGAAAGTGACTATCTTCGTGGAAAGAGATAGGATCAAATTGAAAGGAAGAAGTAAAAAAATCATCATACCTCTGGATCCAAAAGAAGGAAAAACATGGGTAGAAACATGGGATGAAGACTAGTAGGCTCACCAACTATATCATATAATGAATGAGAAGAAGGATAACGTTGAACCAATTTCAAAAGGATAAATTTTATCTAGAACCCCGATGTCTATGGGAAAAAACTCAGACACAAAACTCTATAACTAGCATATAGAGAATTATGAATCCCAAGAAAAGGAATGTTAGTCGATAGAGGAAATTATGGTAAGGTGATTAAGAGCATGTTTTTTGGTACAAGCAATCCCTATCATTTTCGAGAAATAGATAAAGAAAACACCAACTCTTATTCTGACTAACACAAAAATAGGTCCTTCCATGCGGTTCAATGAAAGAAATTATTCGTTGTTCCATGTAGATGAGGTATCAAAAATAGTCAAAGAATAGGGAAGAGTACAGAGCCTAGTAGAGTCTTTCATTGGCCAAGTTTCTCGATGGTGGGAGATCCATTCCCCCCATTTATAAACATGGGCTACGACCACACTATATTTTTTCGAATGGTTCAGTGGAAAAAAATTATCAGCAATAGTCGACATCCCAACCTTTAAACCTAGATTCGACTGAGTAACTCACATTCACCAGTGTGAAAATGAATGTAGAAGAGTGGAATGCATGGATGAACGAGTGTGGACGCATATGTTTCCCAACACATTGAATCACATACCACACAAGTGGTATAAAATTGAAGAGGCCTATGGACATAGATTTAATTGCAACGAAACAAAGGAAAATTTGATAAGATATTTGTAATTCATTCCAGAAGAGGCACATCTACATGAGGCAACACAAGAAATAAATAACTTTCTTGAGAAACCAGACCCTAATGAAATTCAAAAAAGAGGCAAGAGAAAAGTCAAAATAGCATTGACATCGACTTGCAACTTCGTGTCGACTCAGGATGAAGATAATATAAGCGCTCATTGGATAGACATGGAAAACGTAAGTTTTCCAGGACAAATATTTAGATGGAGAAAAAGTCACCTAGGAGTAAACAACTATCTGAAAATAATCTTTTCAATATCCAAGGAAGATAAAGAGGACTTAGAAAAACATGATTTTCCTCCAAGCTACAATGAGGTCATAGAAGGTGAACAACAATTGGATGAATCTAGATCACCAGAATGGATGGAGGAAGAAATAAAATAATAATAATTTGACATCTCAACAGATGGTCGTGCAAACATGGAAATGATAGGTGACTATTGGTCGGACAAATAGAAAACATAGTTGACCTATTGTGCGAATATCAAGATGTTTTTTCTCGCGACTATAAGGATCTGAAAGGACTTGTACAAGAGATGGGGGAAATGAAAATTGACCTCATCCTTGGGTCTAAGCCTATAAAGAAACGAGCATACAAAATATCCCAACATGTAAAATAGCAGGACAAACAGTCCCGACAAGATGCAACCACAACTAGAAAGATATTGCAGTCAAACATTAGAATGTCATTTAAGGAAGTCATGACCAACATCAAAGAAAAACATGTTGAAGCACTGAAAGGTAAATTTTCTCTCGTGTCGAAGAACTAAAATCTAAAGTTTCTCTCTATAAGCATGTAGAAACAAGACGACAAAAAAAAGGATGGAGGAACAACATGAGGTAAGTACAAGTCGAATAAACATTGTTACAGGGCGCTGACAGAAAATAAACCGACTAGCCCCAAGAACCAATCTCGTCCCAAAGAGACAAAGAACAAGGATAGACACAATTTATTTGACAAGGGAATCACCACCTGTCATCCTTGTCTTGATCGTTTAAGAAGAAGCATCAATAACGAAATAAACCAAGAAACAAAGGAAAATAAGGAGAGGACACCACCAAGTGTCCTCAGAAGACACAATATCAAATCGGTCAAATAAGGCACCCAACAGAAGTGAGCAAGGAAAATTAATCCACTCAATCTTTGAGGAAGTTGAAATGGCAATGAAAAATGGTGTGGGAATAGAGAAACACATAGTCGAGTCGGCTCACACAAGTAAGTTTACCCACTCTGCCTCGACACAATCAAAAGATGATAAGGCCAAAGAAAATTAGTCGAGTCATCCTGACATTTTTGCATAAAGGAGTGAGGTGCAAATACACAAAGACAACAAATGACGTGGAGTAGTCCATAATCAAGGATCATAACACACAATTCTTGCTCAAAAATCAATCGACAATGATGTTGGTCCCCGGTTTTGACCATGTTCTTTGCCTATACTATATACCACAGACCTCCAACTATATGCCAGTACCACCCCTTTTTGACCTCATTTTGATATAATCAACATCCCTTCACCATTCAAAGGGGTCACCTAAGGTATCTTTGAATTTCAAGCTATTATTATGCATTTTAATACTTTAAATTGATAATTGGACTAATATCACTTGGGTTAGGTACCATTGCTATTCTTGGAATAGGACGTCGGTACCAGGTAACAACTCGCACCGTGGAAGTACCAGTGGATCCGTTCGAGAGTTGTGCATGATGATGTGCGTTATGGTTCGAATGAAGAGCAGGAAGGTTCACAGGCCAGCTGGAGTCGTTGCCACAGAGTGCTCGAGAGTATAATGATCAACCTGGATCGATTGTTCTTCATCCTACACACTTCATGACACTACGTGTCATGAAGTTGTGCAATACGTTTTTAATTGATTCCACGATTATTCTCGGATCAAGGATCCGTTCGTTTCCATGCATCTTTATTTTCGACTGTTATAAACAATAAGACTGTTATATAAACCCGTGTTCACTGCTGAGAACGGGTTACGACTACCACTACTGTTATTATCACTGTTTCCATTGTTATCAGAGTATGCCATGAAATTATGCCTTGAATACAATTTGTTGTTGCGTATATGTTGACTGTCATATGATCTGAAGACTGTTTTAATGAGTTAATGGAGCGTAGAGTTACACTGTATCTGCATCGTATGATTTAGTCGGCTCTGGTCRTTTTCCCACAGCGTTTGKGCCGTTTGKTTGGGCCCRCSAAGCTGGTGCAASCYGYTGTTTCATTTGCAATAGATTTAATTTAGTTTGTGTTGCTTTAGCDTTAGTTTGTTTCAATATYGTATAGMTTGCATCTGAAGTAGCTTAGYGTTCACAKATTTAGMTTTATTTTATTGCCGTGTGTTAATGCTTGCTTACACTACARTTTAAACGTTTYAKAATCRTGCTTATTCRTTCCTCAAYAGACTCAATTTCCAGACTGTTATCTTTTTATGYTGATGAATGTTAACGCARTACTGATGCCTGTAGGGTTAGTATATGCATARGATTGCTTGGMTTTTCACTTTCATTTCRAACATAACTCAGAGTAGCGTGCCTTTTGCTTTGTTAGACAGTAGTTGCCTTGCGTGCTTAGAATAGATAGGTTACAGTTAGAATAGACGGAGCTCCTGGTACCAGTTAGTAGCATAATACTCTGTTTTCCTGTAGATAGCATTAGATTTTTTTTGAATGCTCGGAATGAATGCAGTTTCGACAGGTTTCTGTGTGTCATGACTTAAACGAAAATGCTGATGGTAGATGGTTGAACATAGAGGTAGAATGATTTTGTAGACTTACGCTTTTGAATAGAGATAGCAGTACCAGCATTTGAGTACCAGACTATTTTTCTGTTGATGATTTAGATAGGAAATGCTCAGTTTTAAGTTAGTCATTAGAATTCAAGTTCTCAGAATAGGTGTGTGTTTTATTCTTAGGATAGCATTCAAATAAATACTAGACGCTTGCCTGCACATACTGTGTATCAGCTCGAAGTTTACCAAACCTGGTTTGACAATTTAGTGATTCAGGACACTTAAAAGCTTCAATTTAGCAGCCTGACAAATGAGCCTTTAATAGTGCCAAAAAATGAAGTACAAATCCATGAGTAGACTGTTATCCCCCATTCCTAGGGATAACTAAGGAGATAATGTCTTGAGGCCCTCATGTTGCAAACATGGAGTACCGAGAGGCAAATGAGTGGGAAGGGGCCCCTATCATACCACACGTCACCATTCGATTGATGGCAGTAGCATCCACCACACCCATCTTGGCCCACAGAGGAAAACATGTCTTTCTTCATGAGGCAACAAGTCTGGTGTCATGGTAAGTGTCATTTTAATATTTGAAGCATTTGAACATGTTGCAAATGATTCTTTCTTAATTTTGAAAACATTTTCTTGCAAATTATGCCTTTTGCCTCATTTCACCTTGGCGGTTGCCATGTTTTCCTAGCAAGTGGGTCACCCTCAGGGATAGGGTTGTTATCGGGGGGTATCCTTGAGGAGTCATTTTACCACTCCCATCCATACTTATCATTTTTCACACTCATTTACATTAATTTCCTCATCTTTTGGGTTTATAGGCATTATTGACCCAAGAAGGGCTTGTACCTCATTTCATGGGAAGAGGATTTGATGGCCCGGAGGAAGATATCAGCTACTATAAGAGAATAAGAAACTATGCTGAAAAGAAATTGAACACAACGAATAAACACCATCAAAATCCGGTCCAACTTGAGCTCTACCTACTCAGTGCCCACCCTAGTCCCAAATTTCAAATACTTAAGCTTGAAACCTTATAAAGGAAACTAGCAAATTACAAATAAATTAAAGCATGGATTGGAAAGATGGCTAAGAAGGGGTCTGGGAAAAATAGCACCTAAATAGTTGGTAACTCAAGAGAATCTACAAAGGCACCCATAAATGAGACAATATGAGCCATTATATGTCAAGAAACCCCATTCCCAAAAGTTATGCACCCATCCACCTCACACTCTTTCACGTGAATTAGAGAGGGTCTTCCTGGGAAACACTCCTTGACTTGGGGAATGATTCACCCAATATGGCACCATGACAACCCTCCCATACTTAAATTTGGAAAGTTGTATAAGGTCTTTGAGAATTTGTTTATTTTGAAAAGAGGGGATTTAATGCACATGTTTGGGTGGTTATTTTATTAGATATAAATTACTTGGTGTTACAGAAATATTCCCCTGCAGACAGGTGAACTTTCCCTTGGAGTACAGACCCCTCTACCAAGAAAGAAAAATACCTTTGGACACTACCATTCTTATAGATTCATTTTATCCATAAAAAAATAAAGAAAGAGGGGAATTATGATGTACCTCACTTACGACGTTTGTCCAAGTTTCTCCAATCCGTGAATTCCAAATAGTACCTACAATGGACAACAAGAAGCAAACGAATATCTCCTACTCTAATGGATTAGATAAAATCAATTGATCTATGAAGATTAAGACAAGCATAGACAAGCACATGTAAACACATACTAGAACGAAATAAGCCAAGTATATTAATGATAAATTCAAAAGGAAACTTACAATCTTCAGATGATGTTGTAGTAGCCTCTCCATGTCCTCCTCATCCAACCCTTGCTCGAAAGATCCACAATCAAAATAGAAATGCTTTGCTGTTTTTTTCCTCCTTGTTCACAATGAGAATGCCTCCATTTATAGGCTTTGAGAGGCTCAACCATATTAGGTATATTTGGAATTAGTTGAGGATATGGCTCCAAAATTTGTGATTTCTCCATTAGATACAACCTAGGATTTAGATTCGAGCCAAACCAACTCAATCCATCCATAGTTGTCTTTAGAAGAAAAATGGATTTCTCCCAAGATTTTCTCAACCAACTCAACACTCCCTTATAATGGGTAACAGAGCGCTAAAATGCTCCCCCTGAGATGGATAGAGAAAGCTAGTGCTCCCTATGTATGAGCAGGGGAGCATTGATCTTCCCAAAAGTTGCCAAGATAATAAATTCACGTAGAAAAACACTTGTTTCGACTGTCAGATGATGGGGCTTCTTCTTCCAACATGTTTTAAGGGTTGTATCAAATGTTTTCATGGTGTCATTCTCGATGTGACACTTACAGAAATATAATGTGACACTTATGACACTTGCGACAATGAGAATGTAACATTGTCGAAGTGAGGAATTTTGATGTGTAACAGATTTCCCCCTAAAGTGTGAAGTCAGAAGATGAAAGTTGATGGTCGAAACACTTTGTAGATTCTTCGAAACAAGGG
Organism: Picea engelmannii; assembly: GCA_009831015.1. Taxonomy (NCBI): domain Eukaryota; kingdom Viridiplantae; phylum Streptophyta; class Pinopsida; order Pinales; family Pinaceae; genus Picea; species Picea engelmannii. The sequence continues at coordinate 53,394 of ML830445.1, read as the reverse complement.
TATGGAGTCGAGGAACCTGGTAGAAGTTGCAGACAACCATCAAGCAATTTTAATATGTGTTCCATTCCCTTGGCATGCATACCTATGCTCAGACTATAAGTGACTCAAAGTATCGTTGCCAATAAATACACTGTGGATCCATGATGATATTGACTAAGGGTATGGCCACCAGAGATACAATGTGGATCCATACTTCTATGACATGAACTAATCGTAGCCACGCAAAATACACAATGGATCTATGAGATGATAAAACATAGCCACGAACCAATACAATGTGTATCTATGTAACATATATATCAACATGTTCAAATGACTTCCTTCGTAGCCTGGGTAGGGAAGTGTTACGAGGGAAAAACTCTCTATGGCCAGGGTAAACCACAACAGACAGGTATGACTGCAGAAATCAACTCAATTCCAACATATTCTATATAAACTAATGTGCAAGATAAGAAAGAGGCCTACCTCGATCCAACGTTTGATGATGTTCCACCATTGAGCACTTCGACCCAAAGCTTTATACCGGCGAAAAGTTCTCAAAAAACAAGCAGAGCAAGCATATAGTGATAATATAAAGGGGTTAGAACATTAGATAGCATAATCCATTAATAAACATAACAAACATGACCATGGATAATAATCATATATGTGCACGATACCAATTAGACGGAAAATGAGTATTTCTATTAATAAATGATCAGCAGAAGCAAAAACATTAGAGACTTATGTGTCGGCATGGTTCGAAATCAAGAAACCAAGTTCATTTCAGCTGGGTCTCCACCACTTCAATCCTACATCAAAGGAAATCTCATAGAAGGGAGACAATGAGGTTCTCTCAACAATAAGGGAAGAGCTTGGGGGTTGAACACTGTGTTCAGACTTGAGGGACAAAGGGATGCAGACTCAATATGAAGTAATTTCTTGAGAGTAACTTTTCTCTCAAAGTTGAATGCTTTCTCCTTCTTTTCCATAGTTCGGAATTAACTCATTTATAGCCTTCAAATGGAACTGAAGGGTTGAGTCGAAACATTTCCAGTATATGGAAGGCCAAGGATCAGATATCTCCTGTCGTGACATGGAACCCGACTCCATTTTTGTATTTTCTAGTACAAAACCCGATGTACGCGGTTTGTAGTGGAGCAACCTGCATATACACATGTTGTATATTATATAGGGTGCGTATATGTGGAAAAATATTTATTTTTAGCTCTGGAATCATCAAAAAGGGATGACAAGTTTGCATATGGAAATGGAAAAAGGCCCTTTGTGAAAGATTGCAATGGTGAGGCAAATCTTGCTATAATATATACCCCCTAATGTGTAAGATCAGAGGAGTATCTATGATGGTTGAAATACATTATAAACAACCCAAAAGTGGAGTGATGGGAACCCAACTGGAAAGACTAGTTGCTCATTATATTCTTCACTGACTTTACATACATGGTTGCCAATAGAATACAATGTAGATCCATGTGGAAAATATACCAAATAAGTGTATGTGGCCATGAATAGGAAAATATACAAATGCGGTTATATGCCACAAGTTGTCATAGTCACGAACAAGGCCTAGTAGGAACAGTCTCAAAACCAATCTAAAGATATATGTATACAATGGAGTACAATCTAATCTCCCATGATCACTGAAGTCAAATAGGTACTGGTCCAATGAAAAGGAAGCAACAACTTAGGAAAGCTACGGCCACATAATGATGTCTTCAAGTCTTCTACACTATCCGCCAAAGGTGAAATTATACATCATGTGAATAAAGGAGTTGAGGTTGAACACAATGAGACATCGTTTGATTATCGGTTATTGAGGTATATCGTTAACAAACGCGAGATAGCCTACCGATAATGAGAGTAGGTATCAAGGCACCGAGTACATTCCTACAAGTGTCAATAAAGGAGTCGGTGTCAAACACTTGAGGAATCCGTTGATCAGGATACATTGATGTATTCCCATTTGTTAATGGCGAGAGAGCCTGCCACTAATGACTGCAAGCCTCAAGGTACTCATAAAACTCTAGGTCCCATATCCAGAATAAATGAGTTGGAGTCGAAGGGAAAAGACCTGTTGAAAGGAGAGCATTAAGGCATCTCCCATCAGTCAGCACAAGGAACAAAGCAGGAGCTTCATGATTTGGTGGAAATCGGACGAAGAACATGTTCACGAACCAACGACCCTGTGCATCTTTTGAGTGTGCCAAATGCAAGCGGTACACGAAAAAGACCCTCTGAATAGCAACTAATGATGAAAACTACTGACAAAGGTGAGGAAACCACCAATGAGGCTAATGGTATCCAAGACACTGCATGAATCCCAAAGTGTGAATAGATGTCTTGCCGTCGAACACAAGGGAAACCACCTAGTCAATGACCAATGATGAAATGTCGATTGTTGGGTTCAAGGTTACCTACCAATGACAAAAGTAGGGCCAGGCTGCATGATAAAACCACAGTATCATGTGACTCTAAGACAAACTGAGGGTATGGACGACATGCAAATTCAAGATTTTTGAGGAGTGGTCAACACAGTTTAAAAGACTTTCTTTGAACAAGAGCATGAAACATATGGTAGACTCTGGCGACATAGACTCAATGATGTAACCATGAGATGCAGGAGGCATCAATAATGTTCTCCATAGGGACTGGAAGAGTAACCGGTCAGTAGAGAAAATTATATAATGAGATCAGCTTCCTAAGGCCATGCTAAACCCAAAATTATGATGACACAAGGACTCAATAACTTTGTGCTCTATTCAAAGGCGACATGATTGTTGCCAAATATAATATAGTACTCCCTTCCCGCCCATCTTTTTTTGTTTTTTCATAACAAATGAGTGTTATGATACAAGGGAGGAAACGAGTGTCACAAGTAAGAAAAAATAGTTCCAGCAGTGGAATGTACCTATTCTCAATGCAAGGAAATGCATGCGGGAGATGGACACTCGGGGTGATGTTCCCTCCAGGGTATAGGGTGTCAAATTGTGAAGGATAAAAATAAGGCTCTGCTTGGTTGAGGATGCAAGATTGCTTAGGAAATGGTTTATAATGCAAAGTGAGAACCAACTAAGGGCTCAATATTGAAAGCAAAGGCATTAGATGCAATCACAACTTGATGCCAAAAAATGTCCTTTTTTGTGTCTTTTAGTCTACTTGGTGTGAAAAAGGGGTAAACTTCTGCCAAATAGACATCTTTTAAAAGCCAATTTACGAGTGTGAAAAAGACAAGTTCACTCAGCAATATTTTCTATTTTTTATAATGATTTGGAAAAGAGCTTAACTAAGACTCATGACCTTTCAAATCCAATTTAACAAGTGTGAAAAAGACAAGTTCACTCAACAATCTTTTCTATTTTTGATAACGAGTCGAAAAAGAGCTTAAGTAAGACTCATGACCTTTCAAATCCAATTTAACGAGTGTGAAAGGGACAAATCACTCAACAATCTTTTCACGTTTTTAGACGAGTCGGAAAAGGGCTTAAATTAAACTCGTAACTTTTCAAGTCCAATGTAGCGAGTGTGAAAGAAACAAACCACTCGGAAATCTTTTCGGTTTTTGAACAATTCGAAAAAGAGCTTAACTCAGACTCATTGGGAGATTCTAGGCGGAAAGTGATGGGGGAGGCCAAGGCTCCCATGTTGGACTTCTATAGAATTTTAGTATATTATGAAGAACCGACACAATCTTGGGAAAACCCAAAGCTCTCCAAGTCGAGGAGGATAAAGTGCTAACGAAGGTTATTGTCTCTGTGATATATCGGATAATGTATTTTCCTGGAAAAGACATAGGTGGGGGAATTGGATACCCCGTGAGACCATCCCAATCAAAGTGAACCTCGTCAAGACTTGGAAAGAGATAACTCGGGAAGAGTAAAACTCTCTCTTGTTCAGAAGGTGCAGGACTAGAAATGATAAGGACATGGTATAGAAGGTATAGAATCAGAACCAGAAGAGCGGGATCAATCGAAAATTGCATCGGCGTGACCACTTCCTTAGACTTGTCACTCTCCAAGAGAAGAGTCGGATCGACCGAAGATTTCATCGACACGACCACTTCCTGAAACATTGGTTGAATAGGATGCGAGACCATAAGGTCAAGAGGTGTATCACCCCAAAAACAGGAGTGTTGTCGGTCGAAGATTGCATCGACACGACCATTGGTTGAACAAGATGTAAGACAACAAGGTCAAGAGATGCATCACCCCTGAACATAGGAGAGGTGTCGATCAAAGATTACATCAACACGACCACAGGTTGAACGGGATTTGAGACAACGAGGTCAAAGGATGCATCAACCCTTAAAGAAAAAGGGGTCTCAGTCGAATATTTCATCTGCATGACTATTGTATCAACCAAAGAGGGAACGGAGTGAGGGGAAACCATAGACGACTCAGAACCTGAAGGGCCCTCAAGAGAGAACCAATCTTTCGGTATCCTAGCAGTATCAGGACACAAACGAGTAGGGTGATTTCCTTCGCAAGTCCTACAAAGGAATATGGCCTTACATATGAAACGTCTAGGCTTCTCAATCATATGAATGCCCCAGCATGACTTGCAGTGGTTGGTCACATGCTCCCAGCATGACTTGCAATGACTGGTGACATGCTCCCAGCATGACTTGCAGAGGCTAGAAGCAAATCTCCAACATGACTTGCAGAGGTTGGCGATGGATCTCCAACATGACTAGAAGAGGTTGGTGATGAATCCCTAACATGACTAGAAGAAGTTGGTGATGTATCCCCAACATGACTAGCATAGGTTGGTGATGTATGTGTAGTGTGACTAGCAGTGACCAGACATGTGCCACTAGCATAACTTGCAACGGCTGGTTGCAAGTCTTCAAAATGACTTGCAGAGGTTGTCAACCAATCTCCAACGTGACTAGTAGAGGTTGGTGATATAATGCTAGTATGACACGCAGTGATTGGACTTGTGCCCCCAGTGTGACTTGTAGCGGTTAGTTGTTGGTATACAACATGCCTTGCAGAGGTTGTTGACCAATCTCCAACATGACTAGCAGAGGTTGGTGATATAATTCCAGTATGACACGCAATGATTGGACTTGTGCCCCCAATGTGACTTGCAGTGGCTGGTTGTTGGTATACAATATGACTTGCAGAGGTTTTTGATCAATATCCAACATGACTAGAAGAGGTTGGTGATGGAGCTCTAGTATGACTAGTAGTGACTGGACTAGCGGTGGTAATGAATTGCGGCATTTGAGACCAAGGTACAAGGAAAGATTGATTTTCAAAAATTACAGGCCAAGAAGGGTTCTAGTATACACCATGGCCCTGCTCAACAGGATAATATCCTCCTCCATATCGATTCATAACAGGTTGTAAGGGCATTGAAGCCGCTTGCAAAGATAAAGCGACATGACAAGGGTTACTCATGTGAGGATATATGTTTCCCCCATACAAAGGAACTTTGTGAGGGGGGTTTCCCATACTATAAGAATGACTCCCTCCGGATGAAACACCAGAGGACAGATGAAGGTCTTCCATTAGAATATCGTTCGTGGGAACCGACATAGCGGATGAAACATCGGAGGACAGATGAAGGTCTTCCATTAGAATATTGTTTGTGGGAACTGACATAGTGGAAGAAGGGTAGGTGGACGAAGTGTAATAAGTCGAATGACCGCCCATTTGGGCACTTTCTCCTAGAACAATGGATTCGTAGGAAGGAATATTCCAACCTCCCAAAGTAAGAGGTGTTTGAGGGATGCGACTCCCACCAAACGAGAAGGGAGAATAGGGAGGCATCCTCCCCCATGACCCACAACTAGGATTCACAAAGGATGGCAAGTGTGAAGACATGTCGAGCATACCTTGAGAAAAATGATTAGAGACCCAAGGCATTGACTGAGTGCCATAATTATGCATACCATAATGCAAAGCAAAAGGATCTATCCCCGTGAAATGAGTGAACATCATGGGGGGGGTAGCATAAAATGAGGGAGCCAAAGGAACTCCACTATCCATGATAACAAAGACTTAGCACAAAATCCTAAGTCCAATTAGTAGTCAAAGAGCACTCCAAAAGTCAAATGGCCAATATGCATGCAAACGGGCTAAAGTGGTTGAGTGGCCTCCTTCGCTAAAGAAGGTATGTCTCATCCAAGAGGGACTTGAGACTCCCTGCTAAAGTTTGGAGGTAAAAAAATTAGTTATAGAGTCCCTCGTGGGCTTAACAATCAGTAGGTCAGACCCCCCCGGAGAGGTAATCCTCCATGAAGGTTGTGTGTTGTCCAACCCCTATATAACCTAGGGTACAAGAAGAATAACCCCTGCAAGTAACCTATGAGATACCTAAGTCAAGCAACTAATAAACCAATGTATAACTAATGCACAGGCGAGAATTCGTAAGTCTGGATCACCGTATGGGCAGGGTAGCAAAGCTCGAAACCTTGAAAGCATTGACTCTCATGGAGGTATGGGAACTAGCAAGATCCCCAGATACGAATAAATCCACAAAAATATCTTTGACGCTAGGCGAGTATCCGGGGGATATCCCTTCAACCAACTTCGCGCGACCTCGTGATTAACTTCGGTGTGAGCAAAGCCTCCTGATCTTAACAATTATACAATGGACTTCTCAACTTCCTTTCTCAAACACATATGTTTATTTAATTACCTTGGAGAAGTTTACTCACAAAATCCTATTCCAAGGCACTAAATCCTAAACTAGTTTGTACACCCTAAAAAAGAAAATCGTGACTAATCAATTTTATTGGTCATGATTACTCAAAAAGGTATGGAAGTGAAACTCATGATGTTATGACTCTGCAAGAAAAGTAAATATGAATATAATGCAAAGTCTAACTTTAACTTTTCAATGAATGATATGCTAATAAAAACGATGCAATTTTCAATTTCAACTCTGCAATTCAGAAGTAAAATGAAATCTTTCACTAAATGCACTAAGCTAATGATAAAGATTCAAAAGACAAAAAAATGCCAAGCAATGCAAAATGCCTATTTTTTTTTGTATTTTCAATATACTAAAAATGAAAATGCATGGACTGATAAGCAACCTGATATATAAATTCTATTGTTCATAAAAGAAATAACTCAAGAAGAATACCAAGAAGCCAATAAAACAGCCCAGAGTTCGAGGACAAATAAAAAATGAAAATATGAGAAGGACTATGCCCAAAAAAATTCAACTCCAAACAGGTTTATGTCAACCCAGAGAAGCTCAATAGGTACTACAGAGACCTAAGAAGGCTCAACAATCATCAAATCCCACCCAATAATCACCAAACCAAGAAACCAAGCAAGGAAATAAGGTGTACACGATTGTTCAGGGAAACAGAGGGTATATGCGCAGCTTGCAGTGCGACAGCCCGTGTGTATACGCGATTGTCAAGGAAATAGGGCGCGTATTGGATTTAAAACAAGTCTAGGCAAGGGAGAAAAGGCTGAAAACTCAGACCCAGAGTGAACATAAATTGTCAAGCAGTGATACAACAAGAACCATAAAGGAAAAAGAGCAATGCAAGGAGAAAAAATACTTCCAACCCTTAAAAGAAATTTCTCCCCAGTGGAGTCGCCATTTATGTTACAAGGGAAAAACTATCTATGGTCAGGGTAAACCACTGCAGAAATCAACTCAATTCCAACATATGATATATAAACTAATGTGGAAGATAAGAAAGAGGCCTACCTCGATCCAACGTTTGATGATGTTCCATTGTTGAGCACTTCTACCCAAAGCTTTATACATGTGACAAGTTCTCAACAAACAAGCAGAGCAAGCATATAGTGATAATATAAATGGGTTAGCACATTAGATAGCATAATCTATTAATAAACATAAAAAACATGCCCATGGATAATAATCATATATTTGCACGATACCAATTGGACTGGAAAGGAGTATTTCTATTAATAAATGATCAGAAGAAGCGAAAACATTACAGACTTCTGTGTCGGCACGGTTCAAAATCAAGAAACCAAGTTCCTTTCAGTTGGGTCTCCACCACTTCAATCCTCCATCAAAGGCAAGCTCATAGAAGGGAAACAATGAGGTTCTCTCAACAATAAGGGAAGAGCTTGGGGGCTTAACACTGTTTTCAGACTTGAGGGAAAAAGGGATGTAGACTCAATATAAAGTAATTTCTCCAGAGTAACTTTGCTCTCAAAGTTGAATGCTTTCTCCTTCTTTTCCATAGCTTGGAATTGGCTCATTTATAGCCTTCAAATGGAACTGAAGAGCTGAGTTGGAACGTTTCCAGTATATGGAAGGCCAAGGATTGGAGATCTATTGTCTTGACATGGAAACCCGACTCCATTTTTGTATTTTCTGGCACAAATCCCAATGTACACGGTCTGTAGTGGAGCAACCTGTGTATACGCATGTTGTATAGCATATAGGGCGTGTATATGTGGAAAAATATTTATTTTTAGCTCTGGAATCATCAAAAAGGGATGACAAGTTTGCATAGAGAAATGGAAAAAGGCCCTCTGTGCAATATTGCAATGGTGAGGCAATTCTTGCTATAACAGGCAGATAACAAAGTGAATGTTCAACCCAGGGTCTTCGTCCCAATCCCAATGTAGTACGAATATTATCCATGTGAATAGATATTTTGATGTCAAACATGGTAGAAACCACTTGATTACCGGTCATTGAGGTATATCATCAACAAGTGTGAGATAAATCACCTTTGATGTC
>ML830445.1:0-37180 GCA_009831015.1 Picea engelmannii | reverse complement strand
TTTTATAGCTAGCCGTTTTTGCCAAAGAGTCTTAAGGAAAGAGGGAGGAGCATGAGGCCTAGCTTTAGCTACACCGGAATGATCCTCCTCCCCTTAGGGTTTTGATTTGGTGGCCCTGCCATTGCAGCACCATTAAACCTAACTCTCTCGTCCTTATTTTTAAGTCTTTCCAAGCCTTTAGCCTCTCTCTTTGACTCCATTAACCCAAGGCACTAGTCTAACAATTGCAACATTGAGTCCTTTGTTCTTAAAATAATCTTTCAAACACTCTTAATTTGAAACCCTAACTAACCCTAGCGTTTTTTCTAACCCTAACCTTGATGACGTCTTGCCTCATTTAAACTTTGGTTGATTTAAAAATTACGGCTAGGTCATCCATTGATTGGCATTGATGTGTAGATCCTTTTCATTGGCTTAACTTGCAAAACGTTCATTTCTTTTCCATCCTAAACTAACCTAGAATAGGGCTGACGTCACCTTTTAGCAAGTTTGACGCAGCAACAATATATATGTGAGCACATTTATTGCATTGTGATAATACAAGGATTTGACTTTATATATTGAATGCCATGTCTTTTTGTATTTATTGAGGAAGTGATATTATAAGTCTTAGCTTTAATTGCAATCATTGACTTCGTTAATAATTACATTTATTATTGCTCATATGTATTAAAGATAGTCATCAATATTTTGAAGTGCTAACCATTGTGGCATATTTTAGTTTTATCATTGCCTTGTCTCGCAAACAGGTGCCCTTTTCAGTGGAATATCTTCTCTTTGACTATCCATTTGGCAGTAATCTGTGAAGGGAAAGCTTACCTTAACCTTTGAGCCTTAAACCCTTGATCCTTTTCCTTCAGAACCCCAGATTACTAGGGATGTCTCCCTTGGGATTAGCCACCCTAAATAGAAAGAGCTCCCCATCGAGGTGACAGTGGGTGGGGAAGCTCATGTTACGCCAGTTTGAGTCTCATCTCCAATCTTTTAAACCTATCCTACAAACTGTGCGATAACAGGTCCATGATCTCTATTTAAATAGCATGGAAGGTCATTTTCCGATGATGGATTATGAGAAACTCTCTTGTAAAATCTCTCTATAATCTTTTTCTTTGCACTAATAAACTACTCCAAGTGGTTGCATTGGATGGGGCCGTGGATGTTTCCCCTTAGGGGTTCTACCACGTGAAAACATCGGTGTGTTGATATTTGATATCATTATGTGAGTGGTTATTGAAGGTGTTCATCCTCTGTTGAAATACCTGTGTTGTCGAACATGGTATTAGAGCCTGTTTGAAGACCCGCTCTTGTTGTAGATCGAGATCTTGAGGCTGAGTTGCCTCATCTCCATTTTCTGTCATTTTCGTATATTTATGAGCTGAGAGGATTGTTCCATTGCGTCTGGATCACTCGTTTCATTTAGTAACACTTTTTGTTTCGCTCAAAAAGGTTTATGTTTGCCCAAGATATGGACATTACAGTCAGATCCGGAGGTATAAAGCCTGAATACGCATTTTTAAAATTTCTGCAAAGTTTTATTTTGGTTTTATTTTGGTTTGTATTTTTTTATTTCCGGGTTGCTACTCTTTTAGATATGTGTATAATATTTGTCCCGCTCCTTGTGCGATCTCGAAAAATCAAAAACATATAGCAAAAGGTGCATCTTTCGGGTAAGCTAACCGAGATCTAACCCTTGTTGTCATCGAGAAGCGAATTTTTTTTTGTGTGTGAAAAGAGTTTTTTTTAGCATGCTCTCCAAGGCCATCTTCAACAACAACAACAAAAACAACCCCAATACTCCTTCTGAACATTACAATACGTTTTCCTAGACCATTTGGTTAAAACTTGCCTTATTAAGTAAGAGGTTTTGAGTTCAAGTCTCTCTTTTGTTACTTTTTTGAAAACGTTCATGCTAAAATTGTAAAGTGTATTTCACTTCAAGTATAAAAGTGAATCACTATAAGTAGCTTTAATATTTTATTTTAGAGTTATTTATTTTGCATGCAGTTTTTCTGTTATAAAGTAACTTCATTGTAAAAGTGATCCCCACTTCTCTTTATAAAAGTCGGTCACTTCATAAAGCAACTTACACTATCACGTGGTGAGATGGTTACCATTTATGTTTTTTTTTTAAAGGGCATAACTCTCACATCGAAAGTCCATTTTCAGTGCCGTTTTTTTTAAAACGTCATAATTTTTTGAGATATTTCCATCCAGATCATTAGTTTCAGTTTTTAAATCCACATTCTCTGCATATTTAATATGGATTCTACAAGTAATGTCTTGCTTACCAGTAACTACTTCCAATGGAAATCTCATATGGAAGATTTATTAAGAAGTAAAGGCTTGTACTGGATTCCCTTGGGAAAGGAAAAAGAACCCACCGATGATGATAAGAAAGCCAAATGGGCTAATAGGCATGATGAATCATGTGGACTAATCAGAATGTCCATCTCTCATGATTTAAGATACCACCTCCAAGAAATTGATGACCCCGAAGAAGCTTGGGACAAGATTGAATCTGTGTTTGGTAAACTCAATATTATTCGAGCACAACAGTTATAAAATCAAGTACTGACCTTGAGTCCAAGTGATTTTTCTTCCCTTGGAGACTATCTATCTAGGTTTAAAACACTCAGAATTTTATGTGAAGAATGTAAGATAAAAATGGAGGAAGATCGTTGCATCTATCTTATTCTTTCTAAGATAGGTAGTGCATATTTTGTGTTTGTATCTACCTTTTATGCCATGAGAGAGGATCTAGGGAAAGCTTATGAAAAAACCACTCTTGAGTCCTTTTGTGTTGCTTTGATTAGAGAGCAAGATAAGCTTGTACAACTTGGAGTGATCAACACTGCAGGTACCTCCAACAAAGCCTTAGTTGTCTAGCAGAAAGATAAACCCAAGAATCCCAAGAAGCAAAAACAAGCAATATAAGGGTCCCAAACCCACTCAGGCATATTTTTCTCCGAATGGAGACAAATGAGCAAATTATAAAAATAAGAAGACTGACAGACATTGCAACTTTTGTGATAAAGATGGTCATAATGAGTCCAAATGTTTCAAGAATATGGCAGCTTTAAAAGCAGTGATGAAGAAGCACAACATCAGTATTGATCCTTCTTCTTCTTCTTCTTCTCATGGACATGCACTTTATGCTTCTAGTTTCTCCTTCAATACACCTTCTACTTCTACTTCTGATAAGTGGCTTATTGATTCTGGAGCATCTTATTATATGGATAAAGATAAGATACATATTTTCTACTCTAAATGAAGGTAACACCAAGAAAATATTTGTTGGTCATGATAGATGTCTTATTGTTGAAGGATCTGAAATAGTACAAGTAGAAAATGGCCATTTCAATTATGTATTATGTGTTCCAAGTCTTTCTTGTAACCTTCTATCAGTATATCAAATCACTCATTCGGGTGAAGGTAAAACCGTAGAGTTTTCACCTCACCAAGTTGTAATCAAGGATCTAAAAGATCATAATCATGTTCTTGCAACTGGAATTGTTGATGATATTACCAAGTTGTACAAGTTTGACAACTTTGGGTCATCATCTTTTTCATTAGTTTTTATTTCTCATAGCGATGACTTGAGCAAACTCTGGCATGAGTGGTTTGGTATTCTAAACTATCACTCATTCCAGCAACTATATAATCAACAGATGGTGACTGATCTTCCTCTTGTTTCATTCAGAGATGGTGTTTGTGTCGGTTGTGTTCTCGGCAAACATCATCGAGACAGTTTTGAAAAACATGCCTCTTTGCACACCTCGGGTCCTTTGCAGCTTGTTCACAGTGATTTGTGTGGTCCACTTTCTTCTCCTTCTTTTTCTGGGTGCAAGTATTTCTTAACTTTCATTGATGACTTTTCTAGACGTACTTGGGTTTACTTCTTAAAACTTAAGAGTGAAGTTTTGGGCCTACAAGGCCCTTGTAGAAAAGCAATCTGGACATCAAATTCAAAGGCTAAGAACAGACAATGGAGGAGAATATGTGAACAATAATTTAACAAATTACTGTACTACACAGGGAATCCAAATGCAACACATTGTTCCATATACACCACAACAAAATGGTGTTGTTGAGAGAAAGAACCACACATTAAAAGAAATGGCTAATTGTATGATCCAATCTAAGGGATTAAGTCTAAAGTATTGGGCGAAAGCTATCAACTATGCAAATTACATAGTAAATCGCACTCCCACAAAGGCTCTTAAAAATATAACACCGGAAGAAGCTTGGACTAAAATTAAGTGAGATGTAAGTCACTTCTATGTATTTGGAAGTATAGCATGGGCTCACATTCCTGATGAGAAAAGGAAAGCATTACAACCTAAAACTGAGAAGTGTATATTTGTTGGTTATTCTGAAGATGTCAAAGGTTACAGACTTCTTCAATCCCATTGTAATGAAATTTATATTAGAAGAGATGTTGAGTTTGATGAAAATCTCTTGGCCTGTGAGCCTAATTCAACGTTTGTGCCTTCTTTGGCCTGTGAACCTAATTCGGCGTTTGTGCCTTCTTCTGATCTGGTTTCTTCTTTAGATGATGACAGTGAGGATGAAAATCCACCTTCGTCTTCTCACCCTCCTCCAAATGAGTCCTTTGAACCTGAACCAGCACCAGCTCCACCGCTTCCTAGATGGGTTCGTTCAACATGAGAAGCAGTTGGTGATCTTTTTGGTGATCCTTTAGATGAACATCAGACACGTTCACAGTTACAAGGAGCCTCTTCTCTTTTGGCTCAAGTTTCAGGAACTCATGATCCAGATACATTTGCGGAAGCTTCAGGTCATCCAAATTGGGATACAGCAATGAATGAAGAGTAGCGTTCTTTAATGGAAAACGATACTTGGGATCTTGTACCTCTTCCAAAAGGAAGAAAACTTGTCAGATGTAAATGGGTCTACAAAACTAAGTATGCATCAGATGGAAGTGTTGAAAGACACAAGGCTCGTTTAGTTTCTAAAGGATTTTCCCAAGTTGAAGGAATTGACTATCATGAAACCTTATCCCATGTAGCCAAAATGAATTCCATCCGCCTTGTTCTTGCCCTTCCTGCCTCACATAAATGGGAGGTCCATAAGATGGATGTTAAATCCACCTTCTTGCATGGATATTTGCAAGAAGAAATATACATGGAACAACCTCCTGGCTATGTCTAGAATGACTCTAGCCTTGTTTGTCACCTTAAGAAATCTTTGTATGGTCTCAAGCAAGCTCCCCAAGCTTGGTATGCCAAAATGGACACCTTTCTTATTTCCATTGGATTCTCTAGATGCCATTCTGATCCTAATGTCTATACCTATAAACTAGGAATCCATATCATAATCCTTGTACTTTATGTCGATGACCTTATCATTACTGGTAGTGACTCAAAACTTTTAAACCATGTGAAAACCATCCTTAAGAAAAAATTTGAAATGACAGACTTAGGCTTTTTGCACTATTTTCTTGGCCTCCAATTTTTGCAAACCAATGAAGGAATTTTTCTTTCCCAGTATAAGTATGTTTGTGACCTTATTCGTCGCTTTCACATGGATGATTGTAAACCAACCCCTTCTCCCTTCCAGTCTAGAGTCAAGCTTACTGCCACCTATACTTCTCCTGAAGTTGATGCCACCCTGTACCATCAGTTAGTTGGTAGCCTCTTATACTTGACTCGTACCCGTCTTGATATTTCCTTTGTTGTTGGTCTTGTTGCCCGGTATATGAAAATGCCCCATGAAAGCCATTGGAAAGCAGCTAAAAGTATACTTCGCTATGTTTGTGGTACAATTCAGTTTGGGATACATTACAGTTCAGGGGGGACTCCTTTATTGGTTGGTTTCACTGATTCAGATTGGGTCGGCGACCCTGATGATCGGAAGTCTATTGCAAGTTATGTTTTCAGCCTTGGTTCAGGACTTGTCACTTGGGCCTGTAAGAAACAATAGGTTATTTTACTTTCTTCATTAGAAGCAAAGTACTGAGTAGTGGTAAATGCAAGTCAGGAAGCCTTGTGGATTCGACAAATCATTTCATATTTTGGATTCCAGCACCAGCATCCGACCAACCTTTGGTGTGACAATCAAAGTGCCATCAAGCTCGCCAAAGACCCAGTTCAACATCAACATAGCAAACACATCAAGCTACACATGCACTTCATCAGAAAGCTCATTCATGATCAAGTTATTGAAGTGCTCTTTTGCCCTACAGAAGATCAAGTTGCAGACATTTTCACAAAGTCTCTTACAGAAGCGAAGTTTTCCAAACTTTGATCTATGTTAGGAGTTCAGAAAGTTTTCATTAAGGGGGAATAGGCTCTAATGCCTCCTTCCTTCTCTATTGTGTCACTTTTGTAAATCCTTCAATCCTATCCCAAGTTGTTCATAAGGGGGGATGCTAGGATATTTAGACACTTAGGAGTTAGTTAAGATCTACTTGGTCTATTGTGTCGTTAGGTAAAAGTGTGTTTTCTAGTGTGTTTCTTTAGTATGCATTTGTAGTTAGGAAATATGGCGGTCACAATATTTTCCCGACATAGAGTGATCTGACGCTTCATACTCTCCTTGATATTAACGGCCATTGATTCGTGGCTTAACACCCGATTGGTCCATGATCTCTATTTAAAGAGCATGGAGGGTCATTTGTCGATGATCGATTGTGAGAATCTCTCTTTTAAAATCTCTCTGTAATATTTTTCTTTGCATTAATAAACTGCTCCAAGTAGCCGCATTCGTTGGGGCCGTGGATGTTTACCCATAGGGGTTTTACCACGTGAAAACATCGGTGTGTTGATCTTTGATCTAGTTATGTGAGTGGTTACTGAAAGTGTCCATCCTCTGTTGGAATACATGTGTTGTTGAACAAACACATGCTCAATATAACTCACCTTCGGTAAGTTCTTCTTCCTTTATTTAACAAACTGGAAGAAGTAAGGGTTCATCCCCATATGGGCCCTTCAGTGTGTAATTTTGTGAGTCCATAGAAGGAAAAATCAGTGGTTTTTCATGTTTATAGAGTCTGAAAAGAACTTAAAGGTGACTCCAGGGTTGTCCTTTTTTGTAAGTTTAGTCTCCGAGGTCCGAAAAAGAGATAAACTATTACTCGAAAGACGCCCTTTCAAACCTTTTATCGAGTGTGAAAGGAATCAAGATCACTCGGCAATATTTTCATGTTTAGAGAGTCTGAAAAGAGCTTAAAGGAAACTCTAGGGGGTTCCTTTTTCATATAACCTTTACAAGTCTGAAAAAGTGATAAAAGTATACTCGGTTACATTATCATGTATTTACGAGCATGAGAAAGAACAAGGACTAATCTCATTGGCGTTACAAGGTCACCAAAGAATTGTCGCTTAGATTCCTACATAATCAAGTTGTTTTGGGCAAAAGACATTAGCAATTCCTTTTAGAAATGACAAAAACTCAAAAAATTAACTTTATAAAATGTGAAAAGGAGGGAAAAAATGACCAAATTTAGACATATCAAATATCAAATTAGGGAAAAAAGTCATTTTCACCTTTGTTTTACTATTCTCCTTTTCCTTTTGAGTTTTTTCCTCTTTTGGAGTGATTTTTGGGCATTGATTGCGAGAGATGTGGGCGATTGTTTGCGAATCCATTCGGATCAGGTTGGTTCTCTCCTCTTTCTCATTCATTTACATGTTTTTTTATTGAATTTTAGCCTTTAATTTAAGAGTTTGGGCTCCTTGGGAATCCCTATAGCATCGAACTGGATCGACGCTCCCTCAATAAATTGAAGGGAGCATTGATCAAGATTTCAACGCCCTGGTGTGTGAATTTGGGGAGCATTAGCACTCTGTTCTCTTCTTTAAAGGAGAGCTAGGTGTTGGTTTTGGAGCCTGATTATCTTCCTGATTTAGAGGTCTTTTACTTTCAGCCGTGTTTATACCCCATGAAGTATTTACACCCCAGAAGTATGTACACTCTTCCACGCGGGGGAGTGTAGAGGGGGGGTACCCCCTCTGCGGGGTCTGGGGGGGGCTATCCCCCCGGCTAGGGGGTCTGGGGGCAAGCGGGCCCCCAGCGGGGGTTCGGGGGCAGCGTCCCCCAATGGGGGTTCGGGGGTGAAGCCCCCGAAGCAAAAATTGCCTTGTAAAAGTATATTTTAATTTAATTGTAAATCTGGACCGTTCATTATAAGGTCACAGATCTAACGATAGAGATTATGTTAGGGTTTTTTTCCCTAGAAGGCAACCCTCTTTTATGAGGGAAATGTATTGCGGCTATGTATGTTGGTGAGTATTGTATTCTAAGAGAGGAGACTGTGAGAGAAAGAAGAGGAAGTTACAACGGGTTTTGTTGTAGGTTTTATCCCTTCATTTTGTTGGATAATAATAAAGAAAGGTCCTGGCAATTTCTCTGGTGGACGTAGCCCACACTGGATGAACCATGTAAATATGTGTCTCTCTTGTATTTTGTATCTTCTGTGCTTTGTTTCTGCATTTGTTTTATTTTATTGCTCCGCGGTCCTATTTTTCTAACACTAGGTGCAAAAATTAAAATGTTTTTTTATTTCTAGGCTAAAAAAGGGAAATTATTTTCTTTAAAAACTTAGCTAATGATTCTTAATTCATGAATTTGTAGGTTTTCACATACCTAATCATGATTCAATGGAAAAAATGGGAAAATGAACTTGATGACATTTCTTCCTTACGAGACCCTCAAGCAAGGGTGGCCTTACGAAATTGATGTGTACTTATTGATGGGGCTCTCGAGGAGAGGAGCACCTATTCTTTTGTCTAGGCATCAGGCCACTCCACGACCGATAGAGGCATGTGTTTCCTAGTACTGCATACCAGCGTCACGCTTGGTAGGAGGGAGGATTGTAATAAAAGATGTGATGGATTTATCTCTTCGATCCATCCTATTTGCGATCACAAAACTGGCAGGAAGTACTAGTGCTCATCTCACTTCCAAGTCCTAGATATCTTATTCCATTCAGTGCTTGCAGCCTAGGCTATTGAACTGGAGTGCGAGGTTTTTAAGGAAAATTAAGGAGCATATCTCCAAATGTCGAATGGGCAGACAAAAATAGTTTGGGTATGGATCCTTCTTAGTTTCATTTTTCCTCGAGTGGGTTCCAAAGATGCAACCGTGGGTTTCGTTGATAGCACGCCCCGCAATTGAGCCCCATATGGAGCGGTGGACTAGTCTTTCCCCTAGGTTGGGAAATGAACCCTCAGCCTTTTGATTTACTGTTGACTTCTTTGCATGGTGGAGGAGACAACTAGTGGTGATCGAGGATTTTCCATATGTTGCGGTGGATTTCAGAGATAGTGTAGATTTAGTGCTTCTCGAGGGTATACAGTGGGATATATTAGGTATGAAAGATCATAACCCTGTAACAATATTTTTTTGTTTTTATATGTTTTTGGTTGTGCAACGAGGGATCTAAATCATTTTTTTTCATCATGCAGACAAAGGTGCATCACGTTCGGCAAAGATGCCAGCATTAGGACGTCGTGGAGATGCTCAGGGAGCGGTAGAGCATGACGTTGAAGTAGGAGGACTCTGAGAGGTGGAGAGGAACCTTCATGGTTTTCCCATGGGCATTCCCTCCATGAGGATACAAGATGTACCCTTATACCTTCAGGGACATACAATTGGAGTACCTATGGGTCTTAGTCATTTGTTACGATGAGTGGCGAGAGCAGTCGTGTGTTATGTCAAGCACAATGTGGTGCAGGGGGACGAGTAGAGTCTCCAGACACTTTTTAGTCTTTATGATGATTCTATGGGCATAAAGGTCGATGTTTTTCCCTGTTATGTACTTTTTGGACAATGTATTTTGACAAAAAATTTGCTATCAAGCTTATATATAAACGAGTTTTGTGGTGGCTACTTATATTATATTTTTGTTTTATGTGATGTTTTTATTTATACGCTTATGTACCAAAATTTTATCTATGCGCCATATACCAATCTAACATATAATTTTCTAACAAATTCGTAATCGTATTGAGTTCTCTCGATATATGTTTGTATTCTAGAAATTCAAAATATATTTCGAGATGATGAACCCTTATATGGAAACGTAGTAAAACTGGGTTGTGAACGGTGTCCTCACGATTTAGTTGATGGACCACAAGTTGAGAATCAAGGTTGATAATCAATTGAGATATACCTAGAGAAGAGGCTTTAGTTAAAATTCTAATGACTACATGATATTCTGCAACATTATTGGTCACAGATCCGAGGCAAATTCCTCTTGAACTCACTAACTCGCTAGAGTGGTAAATGACCCAAGCTGCAAAAGCGATATTTTGGGTATGTCGACTAGCGCCATATGCAAACCTGAAATAGATGGGAAAGGATGATGTTATATACGCATTCAATTACAAAGCAAAGTATAAGTAGCTGGGGAAAAACTCATGCACGCAAAAGAAAAGACACACCATATCAAAAGCATATAGTACAATAATGTACAAAGCACACGTACAAGATATTCTATGCATAGAACTTATTGAGGTAAAGCCCATTTCGGGGCTCACCGAGAGATATTCCATTGTAATCTACTAACTCGTAGGCACCTATGTGTAACACATGTTTTATGATGTATGGCTCGTGCCACATGGTTTCTAAATTTACTGCCCCCAGTTTATCATGATCTTGATCATAGACCAGGACTAGATCTCCTTCTGCGAAAGAGCAACGTCGAATGGAATTATCATACTGAGTTTTGATACATTTTTTATATGTCTCATTGATGAGAGCAACATCGTGACAAGTTTCATCTATCTTGGTTAGATATAAAAATATTTCCTCTTCAGCAGAAGTATGGGGTAGGATTTCTATGGTGAGTTTCAAAGAGGGAATCTCACATTTGATCGGTAATATCGCTTCTATCTCGTATACCAATTGGAAGGGTGTAAATCCAATTATGGTTTTAACTGAAGTTCAATAATCCCATAGTGCGGAGAAGAGATACAAATTCCAAGAGGTTTTGTTTACTCCCACCATGTGTTGAAGCATGGTTTTCAGGACTTTGTTGATGGCTTCAACTTGTCCATTTTCCTGAGGGTAGTAGGGGGATGAATTTTCATGGTGAAAACCTAACTTGGTGCGCAATTCTCCAATCATCTGGTCGATAAAGGGTGTAGGGTATTTGTCCTTTGGTCAAGCCATATTAAGATCTCAATAATCGACACAAACACGAATTGTCCCTTGTTTCTTGGTGACCGGAATGATGTTGGAAACCCATTCAGTCAGAGAGATGGGAAAATAAAACTCGATTTTAATAATTTTTCAACTTCTCCCTTGATTTCCATAGTTTTTTAGGATGAACCGGGCAAAGTTTTTGTCTCACTGGTTTAACTCTCGGGTAAGTATTGATTTCATGCACAGTGATCGAAGGATCGATCCCTGGAATTTCTTTGTAGCTCCAGGCAAAGATGTTGTGAAATTATTTAAACAAGGCGGTATAAGTTTCAACTTCTTCAGTTGAACAATTGGAACCTATTTGTATGTTTTCCACGATACCTTATTTAATGGATATGTCAACAATAATATTGTAAGAGATATTTCCCAAATTCCCCTTGGAGATGGTATCCTGAGTGAATGTTGGATATTGGGGAGAGTCAATGATATTTCTAGCAAATATAGAGGGAATATGTTTCTCGATTTCATCCAAACTGGGAATAAAGGACGAACGATGGTGATTGTCATCCCATCAGGCCTCCTTGATACTAAGAATTTCCATAATAGATTCATTTGATGGAAAAATATGTAGGATGTAATCGAAAGTAGAGGATAGGGAATCTAACCAGGATGGTAACGAATATGTAGTAGACGCCAGCAGATGTTGATCATCCAATGAAGGAGAGGCGTACTGAATAGCATCATATTCAGCCTCTGTAGGACTAAGTGGCATAGTGTCACCTAGTGTATCTAATTCTAAGGGACTAGGAACGATCCATGGATCAGATCATTCGAAGGATTTATGTGCCATAGTCGAAATCATATTAACCATTGTGATGTGTTGCATGGTTGGAGGAAGAGGTGTAGGGAAGGTACCCATTAGTGAAGAATCTTTCAAGAGACCTACCCCAACACTTTCATAAGTAATTTTTGAGTCTCCTAGAAAAGGAATATTGTTGGTCATTTGAGTAGGAGCGTCAGGGGTGCAGTAATCTAACTGATCAATGGTCACAATTTTATCTTGATAAGGGAATTGGAAACATCGAAAAAATGATGAAGGCACAACATTCATAGCATAGAACCAACTTATCCCTAGCAACAAGTTCTAATTGAGGGGGGCATCGACTACTTCAACATCTACAAAAACAATTTTTCCTCCCAGTTGAACGACTAAGGATTGTAATAATCCATGAGGACAGAAACCTCTTCCATCAAATTCTCTTAACATGGTGGGGTATTGATTAAGACTAGGTGATTTAAGGCCTTTCCAACAAGACAAGGACATGACACATGTGGATGTCCCCACATCCAATATTGTGCGATGAATGTGTTGATTATGGACAACGACATTGATTTGGAAAGCAAGTTGGTCAGAGAGTCGTGATTTATAATTATCCGGGTTTAATGTGATATTATTGGATGACTCGTGATCTATAACTCTAATGGCTTCCAAGAGAGTCCTACGTTGGCTAGGGCAGTTTTTTAGAACTTAGAGAGCTGACATAGTGCAAGTTGCTTGGGCCAAATCTTCAACAATGTTGTAGTTTTGAGCGGCACGTGAATTAGGATTAAAGGTCGACTTTCGAATTGTGCTCTTGGGCGGATGTATAATAGAGTCGAAGCTTGGTTTCTTGATCTTGAGCGGTCCAGATGGAGGAGTAACTGAAGTGGACGGTGGATCTGGTGTAGTTCTGATATTTACTTTTTCCTTATCGAGTTTACATGGTGGTGTGTCATATGTGGTAGTACAAGTGGTCAAATCTACCTCGTTAAACATGTAAATGTGTGCACTCGATGAAGATTCCTCGTTAGGAGGATGATTTTGGTTACTTCTTGTTGGAGGTGTAGGATTTTTTGCAACCAATGACTGTTGTTGTGGAAAAGGATGTGTCAGTAGAGCGGGTTGAGAATTCCCTTTAAAAAATTTACCGACTTCATCACGATGGGGACAGTCTCATGTGTAGTGATATTCACCACAAATGAGATATGGAAATTTCGGTTTGCGCTATGGTTTCTTCTCAGTAGCATGTGGTTGTGCTTGTGTTTTTGGATTTTTGGTTTGATTATTGTTTATCTTAGGTTTATTCTTAGTTTTATTTCCCCCCCCTTGACTGTCGCGGAGAAGAAGATTGAACTGCATTCACTTCAGATGCTTGAGTCAGGGTGAATGTTAGGGACCTAACCTACCTAACCCCTCAAGTGGGTAGAATAATATATTTCCATGTAATAAATGTCAATATTAATAATCCCTAGAAATAAGGACGAATAAGTCAATTGTAAGAAGACCTAATAGAATCTTTCCCTTCTAGAAGGATCTTCCTCTAGATTGTTCTTTTGGATAGATAGATTTAGTATAAATAAGAGTAAAGGGTATGAGAAGTTTTTTCTTGGAAAATTATTGTAATAGAGCTCTGCTCTGCTAGAGGTTGCCCCCTCGAAGAGGCAAGTGAACATTGTTTCCTATCAATAAAGGTATAATTTTGGTGTTGTGGTTCCATATAATTTGTTGTTTCATTGTTATGTCTGCAATATTTCCATATTTTGTTGTTATCTCGGTATTATTCTCTGCATTATTTCTCTTTTCTGCTAATATAATGGATCGGGTACCTTGCAAGTGGTATCAGAGCACTTTCCTTGGCAGAAAATTGTGGGTTAATTTTTTTCGAGGTAGAGACGTATTCTAGCATCTTAAAGCTACAGAGATCTATCGTTACATGCATAAAAACGCGGTCGGGGAGTAATACATGGAGGAAATACAAGAGGTACTCAAGCGCACATATGTTGGCCACCCTTGTAACCCATGTTGGTACCCCTTTGAGTGGTAGTGCATCAGACAACACTTGTATATGGATCATCCTAGATCTCCTGAAGTCCTCCGTAGATAAACCGATCAGCCACTTGACTGTTATAGTGCCACCGAGAACAACACTCAGGAAGATACTCTATATTACTTGGGTAGTCGGGTAGTATGGCTAAGGGAACGGTCTAGCCTCCTTAGTTAGTTCCCTGAGATATTGGGTCGAGTACTATTGTTGGACCCTGCACGTATAGCAGAAAGCTATAGCACAGGGCAAACCCTTGTCTGTAGAAACCCTGAATACCCTAGCCCTTGGGACGAAAACAAAAAAAAGAATAGACAAGATATATTGCCATGCAATTGTGCCTTTCGCATTATGGTTGCAAAATTACTACACATTTATTCATGTGTAGTAATCCTTTTTTAATCTTTTTTTTCAGTGGACCCGAACCCTTCTCAGCTTCCCTATTTTTCCTCCTACTCCATTATATTTCCCTTCTTTCCCTAATCGTCATGGTACCTATCACTTATAAGTCATTTTTTGTGGTCCCACCCACCCATTTTTCCTTACTCGCACTTCCCCTGTCCAAATGGCCACCACTCACAACCAAGACTTGCAAGCTTCCATCAATCACAAGACATCTGAGGTTGCCTCTACCAATTCTCTCCTTGCACAATTCAAGTCCCAAGTCAAGCCCAAATTTGACACCATGAAAGCCAACTTCATGAACCATTTTAACACCTTCCAGTCTATCATCAACTAGTTGTTGAACCACCCTTCGGATCCTTCCTCCTCGGACCAACCTGATGTTGTTGATTCCTCCCATTCTCTACATTTTCAATCCAACTCCTTTCAGCATGACCCCCATCCTCCCCGCGTCGAGGTCAATAAATTTGATGGATCTAATCCTACGGGTTGGGTCACTCAAATGGAGCATTATTTTTCTTTGCATGGTATTACTGATGAGTTGGCCAAAATTCTCTATGATGTCCTCTATCTAGATCATGAACGATGGCAATGGTGGAAATGGTGTAAAATTTCACATCAGGGGTATATTTCCTAGACCTAGTTTGTTGTAGAGCTCTATGACTGCTTTGACATTGATACCCACTATCTCTATCATTTGACCAAGTTAAAATAGTCAGGCACAGTGGAAGACTCTATCACTGCTTTTGATCATTTGGCCTTTCAAACCGAGGGTATGTCAGATGCTTTCTTCCTTGAATGCTTTATTAGTGGACTAAAGGATGAAATCCAATCCCAGGTTCTCATGGTCCACCCTCAGACATGGTTGGAAGCTACTAAACGTGATAAAGAGGCCCAACAAGTTGTTTTTTCCTAGAACAAAAATCCCTCTTTTTTTCCTCGCCCTCGACCCACTAATACTAACCCCCCTTTCACTCCCCGCAAGGTCCTGAAATTAACAAGGGATGAAATGGTTGAACACCAACTGAAGGGTCTTTTCTATAATTGTGATGAAAAATATTTTTGGGGGCATAAGTGTAAGGAACAAAAACTTTTTATGGCCATTTCTGAAGATGTTCCCGACGAAGATGTGACAGTTCCACTTGTTGAAGAGCCCTCCCTTTTGGATGCTACCCAGGAGCCCGTTGAACCACCTGAAGTTGAACCACTCATTTCCTTGCATGCCCTCACTGGCTTCTCTTCTCCACAAACCCTCAATATCATTGGTTGTATTAATAATAGGAAGGTCATCATCCTTGTTGACAGTGGTAGCACCCACAATTTTATTCATGGTCGCATTTCCTAGGAAACCAATTGCTATATTCGTGTTGTCAATAATTTCCAAATCATGATAGACAATGGTGGGTCCATGAAATGTGGTGGGTGTTGTGAAAATATACGTCTTCAAATTGAACATTATCACCTGAAATCTCATATGTTTTCCATTGAAATGGGTGGTTGTGACATTGTGCTAGGTGTTGAATGGTTACGCACTTTGGGTCCCATTCTTATGGATTTTAAGCAATTAACCATGCAATTCCAACAGGAGGCACAAAGGTTTCACTTTCAAGGTCTCACAGATGGTTCTCCTGAGATCATCAAATCTCATTGCATAGAAAATCTCCTCAAGAAAATCCACTCCGGTATTATTGCTCAACTTCATTCTATTCTCGCGGTTGAGACACCCTCTATGCATCTTGACCTCCAAGTTATTCTCTCCAAACACCAAGATATTTTTTCCACTCCTCGGGGACTTCTTCCTTCTCGTGGTGTTCATGATCATTCCATACCCCTTGTTCTTGGCAGTCTTCCTCCCAATGTTCTCCCTCATCGTCATCCATTTGCCCAGAAGAATGAAATTGAGACAATAGTGCATGAATTGCTACAAGCGGGAGTTATCCGCCCTAGTACCAACCCTTATTCTTCTCTTGTGGTCATGGTACTTAAGAAAGAAGGTACTGGGCGCATGTGTCCCAAATTTTTTGCCCTCAGTAAACTCACCATCAAGGACAAGTTTCCCATTCCTGTCATTGATGATCTCTTGGATGAGTTGAGTGGTGATCAGTATTTCACTAAACTTTATATGTGTTCTGGCTACCACCAGATACGTATGCAAGATGCTGACATCTCAGCCAAGACTTTCTTTCGAACTCATGAGGATCACTATGAGTTCTCGGTCATGCCCTTTGGCCTATGTAATGCCCCCTCCACCTTCCAAAGCCTCATGAATCATGTCTTCCTTCCTTTTCTCCATCATTATGTCTTAGTTTTCTTTGATGATATTCTCATCTATAGTAAAACTTGGAAATCCCATACTTCCCATGTGGATCAAGTTCTTCATCTACTCTCTTAGAATCAAATTTTCCTCAAACATTCTAAATGTTCCTTTGGCACCTCGGAATTCGAGTACTTAGGTCATATTTTTGGCAAGGCTGGTCTCCGGGTAGATCCTAAGAAGATTGAAGCAATGCAAGATTGGCGTCGCCCCAAGAATATCAAAATCTTGCGTGGTCTTATGGATTTAACAGGATATTATCGTAAGTTTGTTTAGAATTATGGAAAGATTATGGCACCTCTCACTACTCTACTTAAAAATAATTATTTCACTTAGACTCTCGCAGTTTATCTGACCTTTCAAGCATTGAAGGCAACTATGTGCACTACTCCAGTATTGGCCCTTCATGATTTCACAAAGACCTTTTTCCTAGAATGTGATGCCTTCGAGAGAGGAATTGAAGCAGTCCTTATGAAAGAGGGCAGACCTTTGGCCTTTACTAGCAAACAATTGTCAAAACGCCATTTGGGTCAATCAATCTATGAAAAGGAAATGTTGGCCATTCTGCATGCAATGGATCTCTAGCTCCATTATCGCTTGGGGCAATGCTTCCAAATTAAGACAAATTATCAAAGCCTCAAGTATTTGTTGGAGCAACGAACTTCCTCTCCAGAGCAACAAAAATGGGTAACTAAGATCTTTGGATATGATTATGAGATCATTTACAAGAAAGGTAAAGAAAATGTGGTTGTTGACGTTCTTTCTTGAAAATATGAATATGAAGGGTCCTTGTTCTCCCTATCCTTCATTGTACCAGATTAGATCCAAGTTGTTCGCCAGGAATGGCTACAATATCCTAAAAATTTGCATCTAATTCAACAATTGCAAGCCAATTTTCCAGTTTCCTCAGGGTACTCTTGGCACAATGATGAGCTTCGTTACAAAGTTGTTTGTATTTAAGTAAATAGTCACAACTTAAATCCACGGTGCTTTCTGAGCTTCATGCTACTCCCACAGCTGGGCACTCAGGGTTTACCAAAACCTATAACAGGGTCAAACGTTCCTTTTTCTGGGATGGTATGAAAAAGGACGTTTGTACTTATGTGGCAGAATGTGATGTTTTTCAATGTAACAAGGGAGAATTAATCAAAGCCCCTAGCACACTCTAACCGCTGCCAATTCCACCCACTATTTGGAGGGACATCTCTATGGATTTCATTGTGGGATTACCTAAATCAGGAAATAAGTCGGTCATCATGGTGGTAGTTGATCGTCTTTTCGAGTATGCTCATTTATATGCTCTTCAACATCCATTGTGGCTCAACTTTCCATGGATCATATCTTCAATCTTAATGGCATGCCTCACTCTATTGTTTCTGATCGAGACCCCACTTTCACCAGCAATTTTTGGAAAGAATTGTTTAGGCTACAAGGCACCCAATCGCATCTCAGCACCGCCTATCATCCCCAGACTGATGGTCAAACTGAAGTTGTCAACAAGTGTTTGGAGACTTATTTTAGGTGTTTTTCCTCTGAAAGGAAAAATCAATGGGCTCAATGGTTACCATTATCCAAATGGTGGTACAACACTTCTTACCATACAGCTACTCGCATGACTCATTTTGAAGCAGTGTATCGACAAAAGACACCTTTCGTTCTCTCCTACATGCCAGGTGTCTCAAAGGTTCAGGTGGTTGACCAAACACTTACAGTTCGAGAAGATATTCTCTGTACCATCAAAGAGAATTTGGTCATGGCTCAGAATCTCATGAAGCAACAAGTCGATCAACGTCGCTCGGAACATCAATTTGTTGAAGGAGACTAGCTATTTATTCAACAGAAACCTTATAAACAAACTTCATTTGAGGTCGAACATTGTCAGAAACTGGCGCCCAAATGTTATGGTCCTTATACAGTTCCCAAGCGCATGGGACAGGTGGCCTATCAGTTAGCTTTGCCTAGTTCTTCTAAGCTCCATCCTTTTTTTTATGTCTCTTGCTAAAAGAAGGTGATTGGAACTAAGTGACAAACTCAAACCAACCTTCCCGAGTTGGATAAAGAAGGATCCATCTTGTTGCAGCCACAAGCAGTTTTGGACCAACATGAGTGTCGTCTTTGTCAGTGCATCATCAAGGAAGTGTTAGTCTAGTGGAAAGATACAACTCCCACATATGCCACCTAGGAGCCAGCTATCATTCTGAGGCAATTTCCTCATCTCAAGCCTTGAGGAAAAGGTTGATTTTAAGGGGGAGAGAATGTTAGGGACCTAACCTACCTAACCCCTCAAGTGGGTAGAATAATATATTTCGATGTAATAAAGGTCAATATTTATAAGGCCTAACAATAAGGAGGAATAAGTCAATTATAAGAAGACCTAATAGAAGATTTCGCCTCTAGAAGGATCTTCCTCTAGATTGTTCTTTTGGATAGATAGATTTACTATAAATAAGAGTAGAGGGTATGAGAATTTTTGTCTTGGAAAATTATTGTAATATAGCTCTTCTCTACTGGAGGTTCCCCCTTGAAGAGGCAAGTGAACATTGTTTCCTATCAATAAAGGTATAATTATGGTGTTGTGGTTCCATATAGTTTGTTGTTCTATTGTTATCTCTGCAATATTTATGTATTATGTTGCTATCTCGGTATTATTCTCTGCATTATTTCTCTTTTATGATAATATAATAGATCGGGTACCTTACATCAGAGCTTGATGAGAGTGGATTCGACACGGTAGTGGGGGTAGTTGTTGAAGGATTGGTTGTGTCAGTCGACTGTGAACTGGACTAGGTTTTGATGGAACCGATAACTCCATCTAAATGAGCGACGGAGGATGGTTTTGATGGGTCAGTTGATGTATAGGGATTGTTTGGAATCAATTCATACAAAGTACTATATTGGGAATAAACCAAATCCAGATACTGGGCATGAGCAATGGCTTCCTCTTCTGTAACGACACCACCCATGGCTGCGTCATGACCAATAGGAGGGAAACGAGATTTGGTGAACCATTCAGCCAACAATTGGTCGGGAATGATTGCTTTGATCAACCATCGTCATCGTCTCAATTCATGGATATGATCTGAAATATGTACAAAGTTGGTCTGGCGAAGGGAGGTCAAAAGTTCCATGTTGGTTTTGTAGTGGATAGGTAATTGGAAATGAGTGAGAAAAGCCATGGCAAGTGAATTAAAATCTTGAAAAGTTCTGTGTTGTAACTCAATGTACCATTTAGTTGTTGAACCCGTAAGTGTACATTGGAAAAGATGTAATTGGATAGAATAATCCATTAGTGAATTCAATGAACACCATAGATGAAAGGTCATAATGTGGTTATTAGGGTCTTCACTAGGTTTTTCATCAATTTTTGGAATATCGGAAGGCAATTTGGTAGGAATAATTGGCCAAAAAGGGGAGTGTAATATGGGATCGTTGGTTAATCTTGATAGATCTGGTATATCTAGAGTGGCTAAGAACGGTAATTTTCTATTGACTTGAGGATGATACCGGTGTGGCATAGGAACACTAGTAGGACCGTAAATTGGTTGTGGTGGATAGTTGTAGACAACAGGCCCTCCCATATGTTGTTGATGTTGACCAGCAAAATTAGGATTCTTTTGTTGAGGAATTTTCATAAAAGGAGAGGGGAAACCCATTTGGACCTGGGGAGGATAATCGATGTAACCCAGGGGAGGGTAGTTTGCTTGACTATTTTGAGGCGGATAACTAGTTTTCTCTTGAGGAGGGTAACTAGTTTGACCTTGAGGAGGGTAAGGAATTTTCCCTTGGAGAGGAAAATACGGTTGGCCTTGAGGACCCCAAGTGGGATTCGGGACCCCTAGGAAGGGTTGTCCAGAATGTAATCTAGAAGGATTGGGATTTAGGATTACTCCTTGTGGTTGGGGTTTGATGGTCCTCCCTAATGTGGCTGATGAAATAGTCCTCCCTAGGGTGGTCCCCAGGATTGTGGGGGGCTTCTGGTGAATGAAGGTTGAAATTTTCCCCCTACCTTCGGTTGGGTATAAACTGGGATTTGATCGGTGAAAGGGGGTTACCCCCCAATCGAAATTTGTGTGTTGAAGGACGGTTTCCTCCCGGTAGGGATTTTTCCACTGAATGGGGGTTGCCCCTCAGGAGGGATTTGTCCCGCAGTTGGGTTTATGTGGAAGGGTTATGCATCCTTTGATGTGAAGGTGTCCCAACAAGGTTTTGTGGAGTATATGAAGTTGTTTCTTGAAGAGGGATGGTAGGTGTAACTGTCAGGGTACTTTGCAAGTGACTAGGTAACATGACTCTTGTTTTACTTTGAACTTGTCCTGAAGTGGTAGCAATATTGATTATTGGTTCAACGAGACAGTCGATAGGCTGACCTGATGGTCCTGCCTCTGCACCAGCGGTGGTAGATGCATATGGAGGGTCAAAGGGTGGTCAGCTAAAATTAAATTTTTCATAAAGGTCTCGTCCCGATGGGGTTCTCCATATAGAACGAACATGATTTTCTTGTGTATCTACCATTTTAGTAGAGAAGACAAGGGTAGTGTATTCTTCATTAAAATTCAGTTGTATTGGTTCCATATCTAGTTGATTATATGGCCTTTACAATAGCCTAGGGTGATCTTCTACTACAATGTTACCTGAGGAGTCCAGTCGGACGAGGAGTGGATCGAGAGGAATTTTCAAAGCTAGGTTTAAGGGAAAGGTGGAACCTTCTTGAACCATAACTAAATCTCTCTTAGGATTTGCTAGAAAAGGAGTAGAAACACTCTGAGTGTCTGAATGATTTTCAACCTCTTCACAGTAAGTGTCTTCAGGTGATTTAGTTGGTAAGGGTTCATAACTTTCTAAAGGAAGAACTTGTATCCTATGTGATCTACAAAGACCTTTATCGTCCACAGTACCAATTTTAAAGGACAACTAAAGTAAACAATCAACACTCGCTAAAAAAATCTAGAAAACCAACAAGCAAAAAAATGTCTTCTGGTGATGAAATCCAACTTCGTGTGATCAAATTGAGAAGGGGATAGGATATGAATGGGTGGACTAGTTACGTTGGTGGCATGCTTAACAGACTTACACCTTGGTGCAATTTCGCTCACAGTTTTACCCCTGGGTTACCCTCCAAGGAGTCTGAGTGAGTTTGACCAACGTTTGTTTTAGGTACAGCAAAGACTTCCCTTCACTGTCACCTCATGTAAGGACTCTAAATATTATGGCCACTAAGGATACCAACTTACAGTTAGCCTCTGGGCGGGTACAGTCGACAATCAAGTCCGAACATATGGGCAGGATATCAAGTCTGAAATTCTTCAAGAGAACTGAGGACAAATGGATAAGTAAACTCCAGAGGACCCTGAACAGATTCAGAATTCACAAAGCTCTGAGACCAAATGAAAATAGTTGATCCTCAAGAAGAACACCCAATATACAATCGTACTATTACGATTGCTTAAGCCTCAGAGGTATAATATTCATTTCTCTCCCGCACATGACCTCGTGTTTAACCCCTACGTGAGAGGGAGATCCCAACTATGCTTATACGAAGTTTAGATTTTCTCTCCCTATCACCAGATTCTGATTTTGTCTTGAATGCTTTAGAGAGTTATTCTCACAACCTATTCCAAAGCTCTAGTCCTAGTCTATTGTTGATGTAAATATTCAAAAAAATAAAGGTTTCTAGTTTGATTTTAATTAGTGTTCATTTCATGGTTGTTCATTACACAAGGATGTATGATAGTGAAACTAATGATGTTTGAGACTCAACTTCCCAAAAAGGTAAAAATAATGATATGCAAACTTTCTTTTCAATGAACTTCTAGCTATGGGGAGGAGAAGAGCTTATTTTCTTTTGTCACTAACAAACACTCAAGAATGAAAAATTTTATACGATTTTGGTCTCAACAAGAATGAAAACAATTTCCAAATTATAAAGAACACCTTTTCATTATACAAAACCAAAGCATACAAGTATTTCTTTGTTTGATTGCAAATGCAAATCAAAATGTTCGTCTAATTCTTCGTGTTGTCCCTAATAATGAAAAAGGTTCACTACTGTGATTTGAAAAAGAAGAAGCAAAAGCACACAAACAAGGACACTCTCAGCAGTAAACAAGAGACTGAAAGAAGAACAACTACCAAACTATTCATTCAAAGGAAAAACACTAAGAAACCAAAAATCACACTTTATAGTCTTCTTGAATTGAGTAAGGGATCAAAGATAAGGAAAACGATATTGTGACCAATGACCTTCCTTATGAAAACCTCCAATCAATCGGATAATCGAGAAGAGCAGCAAAAAGAAACCAAATTTGAGAGAGAATGGTTGATTTTGCAATAAGGAAAGACAACACAAGCTCAATAAGGACTAAAATAATGAAAGGTAGCAAGTTTGATTCAAACAAAGGAAAAAATTTGACAGAATAAGATCTGAGTCAGAGAAAAAGATCCAAAGACTATGCCTAGCAAGCAAGAAAGTCTGCAATTTTCAAAGGATGAAAAAATCGGTGCTCTGGTATCCAAAGAACCAAAGTGCTGCAATGCACCTTGATAGGCTATGGGGGAGCACTGATTAAGCAACAACACTATGACTTAACTTGTAGAGGGGCGCTAGTTATGAGGAAAGTTGAAAAAAAACTTTAAAAACTATGTAACTCAGGAAAATTCAGTAAGAGGATTTGTGATACAACTTAAAGAAGAAAAAAAGATGTAAGGATAGATTAAATCAGCAAATAGGATCTAAGAATGGGCAAAGGTCACGAACGAAACAATGAAAGAACAAACTAAAAATTCGCTACCCAATGGAGTCACCAATTTCTGTTACGGAAATATTCCCCTGCGGACAGGTGAACTTTCCCTTGGAGTACAAACCCCTCTACCAAGACAGAAAACTACCTTTGAACACTACCATTTCTATAGATTCATTTTATCCATCGAAAAAGAGAGAAAGAGGGCAAGTATGATGTACCTCACTTATGATGTTTTTCCAAGTTGTTCCAATCTGTGAGTTCCAAACATTACCTGCAATGGACAACAAGAAACAAACAACTATCTCCTACTCTAATGGATTAAATAAAATCAATCGATCTATGAAGATTAAGACAAGCATAGACAAGCACATGTAAACACATACTAGAAGGAAATAGGCCAAGTATATTAATGATAACTTCAAAAGGAAACTTACAATCTTCAGATGATGTTGCAGCAACCTCTCCAAGTCCTGCTCATCCAACCCTTGTACTCCAAGTGGATATCAGTGGCCACCCACCTTTTCCAACTGGCTCAAAACAGTTTTCTGGCAATTTTGGTAATTTACTATGTTTAGCATTTTTTTTGGTCCTGAAACTTCTAGAGCCGTTTTGAGGCCCTAAAAGACGCTTTTTGGGAAAATAGGGTGAAACATAGAAGTTCCTTCCTTATTTCCCCCAAAATGAATCTCCTCGACGATACCTTTCCAACGGGTTATCATGCGCCTAAAACGGAGATCGTATCTAAAAGTTACAACCCCAGGAAGTTGATGTACTAACTTACCCAAATGGAGCCCACATGACTTTTGGTGCTTCATCTCCTAGGGTTAGGTTTTTGGATGTCTAGATTTTTTGGCATTCCTGTTTATTGTAAAAAGGCCTTCAGAGCCTCATTGTAATCATCTTCTTGCAAAGGAGTGCAGTCATCACATCTCTTCTTAGAGATAAGCCGCCACCATTCTAGCAAGCTTGTTTTTCGCTGCATTTTATAGTTTCAGCTTATTTCCTTATTGAATAGAAAACCAACTTTATTGTACCTTTGTTATTTTGTGTTAATCACCTGTTAATAATCTGTAGTCATTTTGTTCTGGTCATAAAATATGGATCAGTGGTATCAGAGCGGTCTACTCCTTGTCCTCTTAATGCATGTCCCCAACAAGGTCGGAGTACAAAGAGTTGGGTCTCGAGCTTATTTCTCTTGAGGACAAAATCTCTCGCATGCCCAAGCGACCTCTCATGGCAGGAGAAAACAAAGATGACGGGATAGGATATCCTTTCAAAATGTTGCTTGAGGAAGCCCTCAAGCAACAGAGGAACGAGATGATGGATAGTTTCACGCAAATCCTTCGGCGGCTACCAACAAGCGACGCATCTTCTTCGAGCGGAGGCCCTGCCCCTTTCAAGGTACAAATAAACTTCGATATTCCTATATTTGAAGGTTAGATAGACGCAGATGTTGTAGACAAGTGGTTGAATCTACTAGAAGGGTATTTTTTTGTCTATAACTTTTCGAATAGAGAAAATATCACTTTTGTGCTCCTCAAAGTCGTTCCCCATGTCAAAGATTGGTGGGAAAATTTCTATGAGCAAAAGGAAACAGAGGAACCCTCATTATTTACAGTCACGACCACCTGGGAATCCTTCAAGGATGCTATTAAGGAATAATACTACCCTGTCGGAAGTTATAACGACTTGTATACCAAATGGACCACACTGCAGCAAGAAAGAGACCAAGCAGTGTCAGATTTCACAAATATCTTCCATACCTTGCGCACTAAGCTGGGTATCAAAGATTCAGAGCGATATCTGGTGCTCAAGTATCGCGGTGCTCTGCATAGATACATCCAGACCGAAATGGAATTTCTAGACATCTCATCCTTGGGCGTGGCCTACCGATATGTCATCAAAATCGAGGAGAAGCTCAAACAAAAGACGCGACAATTTGGTCCTGGGAACCCCTCACAACAAAAGCCAGGAAAGGGCAGCCCCAACCCACAGAACAAAGGATAGAGAAAATATGGACAGTATCAAGACAACCAGTCCAAGCCGCAAGCAAAGAAGGACACAGGAAAGACAAAGAAAGACATCGGGAAGTGGTATGACCTCCATAATAGCCCTTGGCATAACATTGTTGACTACCCTCAAAGCAGTCATTGGTGGCCGAAGTGAAAGCCTATGAATCAGACGTATGTTCTAACTCTTAGTCAAAACCAGAAAGGGGAAGACGGATCATTGACGCGAAACCTAGTGCCACTATTTCTACCACCAAGCTCCAGCTTGATGAACCAGACGAGCCAGAAGAAGGAGAGTGCCTCTTCCATTCACAGATGTGGGTAAAAGGCACCTCGTTGCACTTCATCATTGATAGTGGTAGCCATAAGAACCTCATCTCAGCAGAGGTCATCAAGCGACTGGCCCTGCCAACAACGCCGCACCCACAACCCTACACCATTGGATGGCTCCACCAAGGAAGCGATCTCCGCGTCATCCAACAGTGTCGATTGTCATACAGAATCAAGCCCTTCAAAGACGAGGTATTGTGTGATGTTTCTCCTCTTGAAGTTTGTGATGTTCTTTTGGGCCAACCTTATTTATGAAAACGTCATGTTGTATATGAGTCTAGGCCTCGTAGTGTTATTACTACTTTGAACGGGAAATTGTACATGATACCCGAGGCAATCCCACCTACTGCTATTTCCTTGATCTCTGCTAAGAAATGCAGGAAGTTCATCTCTCAAACGGGGAAGTTTGTCTTCTTTTTTATTCTCTCTCAAAATGAGCGAAATATCACAACCACATCCAGGGTCTCTATGGCCGACCTCTCCACACAGCAGGAGCAAGTAGATAATGTCGTGGAAGAATACTCAGATATCTTCTCCTCACCTATCGGGGTACCTTTGCACTTCTAGGCAAAGCACCCCATCGATCTGACCCCCAACGCACCGCTGCCTAATGGGCCAGTCTATCGCCGCTCTCTGCTAGAGAATGTGGAGATCAAGCGACAGATCCAAGAACTGCTCCATAAGGGGCACATCCATCCCATCTCATCACCTTGAGGGAGACCAATCGTATTAATACAGAAGAAATATGGAACCTGGAGACTCTGCATTGATTATCGGTCTCTGAATAAAATCAAATTCAGAAACCGATACCCAATTCCCCGAATCGACGACCTCCTTAATCAACTCATGGGGGGCAAATACTTCAATAAGATTGATCTGAAGTCTGGCTACCACCAGGTCCCAATAGAACATACAGATGTATGGAAGACTGCCTTCAAGTCAAAGGAAGGCCTTTTTGAATGGTTGGTCATGCCCTTTGATTTGAAAAATGCTCCATCCACTTTCATGAGGTTGATGGGCAATATCCTATGACCATTCACCAATATTTTTGTAGTGGTGTATCTGGATGACATTCTCATTTACAGCAAGACTTGGGCCGAACACTTGCAACATATTCAGCAGGTTCTACACACCCTATGGTAGCACAAGATATACGCCAACTTGGAAAAATGCTCCTTCGGCATGGACAGGGTCCATTACCTAGGCTACATTGTTTATTAGCATGGTGTACATGTGGATCCATCCAAGATCCAAGTCATCCGTGATTGGCCATCCCCAACCACACTCACTGAGCTTCGGAGCTTCTTGGGCTTTGCCAATTTCTACCGCAGGTTCATGTTGGGATTCTCCCATACTGCATGGGCCCTCAGCCAAATAACTAGGGGTAATGGTAAGGAGAAATTTGTGTGGGGACAGTCCCAACAAGCATTTGATGATTTGAAGCAGCGCTTGTGATCATCCCTAGTACTTTCACTACCAGACCTGTATCATCCCTTTGAGATCGAGGCAGATGCTTCAGACTATGTTGTGGGTGTCATTCTCACTAAGCACGGCCACCCCGTGGCCTATCATAGTGAGACACTATTAGATGTTGTCCGTAAGTACCCTACTTACGACAAAGAAATGTACTCCATTGTGCAAGCCTATCTCCAATGGAGACATTACATTCTTGGGAAGGAGACAATCATCCACATTGGTCATAAGCCACTACAATTCATGTAGACATAAGGCAAATTGCAGAATGACCGCCATCAAAAGTGGTCCACATACTTGCAACAATTCCACCTCAACATCAAGTATAAAATAGGAAGCACCAACAATGTCGTTGATTGCCTCAACAAACCACCCGTCGCGGCACTCACCACGGTGCTAGACTTTTGCGGCCATGAGACCTCTGGATGGCCCCAACTCTATGAGACATCCCCGAAAATCGCCACCACCTACCAAATGTTGGGTGAAAATGTAGTTGTCGATAATTTCCATCTTCAGGATGGGTTGTTGTGTTGTCTGGGCCATATCTGTGTTTCATCGAGTGAGCAAGCGAAGCTGATTTGGGAA
This sequence comes from Picea engelmannii, assembly GCA_009831015.1. NCBI lineage: Eukaryota > Viridiplantae > Streptophyta > Pinopsida > Pinales > Pinaceae > Picea > Picea engelmannii. Next base: position 9,357 of record ML830445.1, on the reverse strand, counting down.
TCCCACTACAGTCGGGTGGTAGGACACTTCAGCATCAAAAAGATAGTGGCGATGCTACAGAAACATTTCTACTGGCTGAAACTTCGACAGGAGGTCAGCAAGTATATCAGGTACTTCATTTCCTACGCTATTGCCAAATCGACCACTAAGAAACAGGGCATGTACACCCCTCTTACTACTCTTGAAAGGCCATGGGAATCCATCTCAATGGACTACATGTCGAGCCTCCCATCCACCAAGCGAGGAAATGACTATGTTTTTGTGGTTGTTGATCGCTTTTCTAAGATGACGATTTTGGCCACCTGCAAAAAGAGCATCATAGCAGAGGCCACTACCAAGCTCTTATTTGAACGAATTTGGGTACATTTTGGAATCCCACAAACCATTGTCTCATATCGGGACAATCAATTTCTCAACACATTCTGGTTGAGCCTCTGGTCACTACTGGACACCAAGCTCACCAAATCCACGGCCTTCCACCCCCAAAAATATGGCCAAACCAAGGTCGTAAATCGAATGATTATGCATATTCTTCGCATGTATAATTCCAAGAACCCACACACATGGGATGAGAGCCTTTCCTATGTCCAACATAGCTACAACCAATCCCTACATAGCTCAAATGACCACAACCTCTTTCAGGTGGGGTTTGGATTCCAACCATTGGGTCCCATAGATGTTGCACTTCCCCTTGCGCTCACCTCGACCGACTCATATCGTGCTCCAAATGATGCTGAAAAAGACACCTGGTTCATTGAGCGGATCCAACACATCTTCCAACAGGTTCAGGATATCCTACAGAAGTCCAATGACAAGTACAAGCAGTGCCATGATCAACATCGGGTGCCACATAAGTTTCAGGTGGGCGACAAAGTTTGGTTGCACTTGCAGAAAGAATGCCTTACAAGACCCCATCAAAAGCTTTCCCCACTCCGTTATGGGCCATACACCATCACCAAATCCATGGGGGGTAATTCTTTTGAGTTCAACATTCCTCCTTTCCTTGGCATGCACCCATTGTTCAACGTGGATCTCCTTAGAAGTAGCAGAACAGTTGACACCTCAGAAGTAGCAGAACAACTGACACCTTAGAAGTTGAAGAACAACTGGCACCAACAGAGCTCAACCCCGACTGCATACAATAGGCACCCAATGATCATATTGTGGACACACAGATCAAGGGCACTCGACAGCAAAGGCTTCAGCTTTATCGAGTCGTCAAAGCAGGGCAGCTCCTACACCAAGGCAAGTGGCTCACCCGGGGCCAAATTCAACAGAAATTTCCTCATCTGATGGGGGGAATCAACGCAATGGAGACCATTGCTTCCTAAGGAGGGAGGATTGATCCAGGTGAATATCAGTGGCCACCCACCTTTTCCAACTGGCTCAAAACAGTTTTCTGGCAATTTTGGTAATTTACTAGTTTTAGTAGTTTTTCGGGTCCTGAAACTTCCAGAGCCGTTTTGAGGCCCTAAATGACGTTTTTTGGGAAAAAAGGGAGTAAAATAAAAGTTCCTTAAATGTTTCCCCCAAAATGAATCTCCTCGACGATACCTTTCCAACGGGATATCGTGTGCCTAAAACAGAGATCGTATGCAAAAGTTACGACCCCGGGAAGTTGATGTACTAACCTACCCAAACAACGCCCACATGACTTTTGGCGCTTCATCTCCTAGGGTTAGGTTTTTGGATGTCTAGGGTTTTTGGCATTCCTGTTTATTGTAAAAAGGCCTTGAGAGCCTCATTGTAATCATATTCTTGCGAATGAGCACAGCCGTCACATCTCTTCTCAAAGATAAGCCGCCACCATTCCAGCAAGCTTGTTTTTCGCTGCATTTTACAGTTTCATCTTATTTCCTTATTGAATAGAAAACCAATTTTACTGTATCTCTATTATTTTGTGTTAAGAACATGTTGATAATTTGTAGTCATTTGGTTCTGCTCATAAAGTCCAGATCACCTTGCTTGAAAGATCCACAATCAAAATAGCAATGCTTTGTTGATTTTTTCCTCCTTGTTCACCATGAGAATGCCTCAATTTATAGGCTTTGAGAGGATCAACCACATTGGGTGCATTTGAAATTAGTTGAGGATATGGCTCCAAAAGTTGTGATATCTCCCTTAGATACATCCCAATAGTTAGATTTGAGCCAAACCAACTCGATCCATCCATAACTGTCTTTAGAAGAAAAAGAGATTTCTTCCAATATTTTCTCAACCAACTCAACGCTCCCTTAGAATGGGCAACAAAGTGCTACAACTCCCCCCCTGAGATGAACAAAGAGCGCTAGCACTCCCTGTGTATGAGAAGGGGAGCGATGATCTTCCCAAAAGTTGTCAAGATAAGAAATTCCCTTAGAAAAACACTTGTTCTGATTGTTTGATGATGGGGCTTCTTGTTCTAACATGTTTTAGGGGTTGTATCAAGTGTTTTCATGGTGTCTTTCGTGATGCAACAATTATGAAAAGAGAATGTGACACTTGTGACAAAAGTGCGACAATGAGAATGTAACATTGTCGAAGTGAGGAATTTTGATGTGTAACACTTGGCATGATACTTGTGACTTATGGACCCATTGGAGGGCGTACTTGTTTGTCTTTGCATGTACTTGATAGGTGAAAGCTTGATCGTGGAGGCACAAGGTTGCTTGGAATTTCATTGGGGCATGAATCCCATGGGTTGGATGATGCACCCTTCTCTCAATGGACACGTGGGAGGAAGAACGTTTCCTTGGAAGGCCTAAAACGTCACACCTTATGCCCTAGATGTCACATGGGCTTAGGGTTTTGATGGGGTTTCTCATGGTTGATGATGATGTGGCTTGGTTTGATGGAGAGAGAGACACTTGGCACGTGCTAGAGCAATTGGTGGCATGATTTATGGCCTTTGGAGGGCCAATGGTCTTCATCAAAGGTCAAAATGTCTCTCCTAGAGGCCTAGTGTCACCCTTTAGGGAATGACATTGACCCTAAAAGGGGAAATTTACTTTATGATTTTGTAATTTTGAATTGTAAAAGGAAAATAGAGGAGGCCATCCTCACTAATTTGTGATTGACTTTAGATAAGTGGACAAATTGGTTTTACAAGACCTTATATAAATAAAGGCCTTGTCTCTTTTCATTTTCAACATAACTCACTTGATAATTACATATAACATGGCTGAAATTTTCACTCTACTTGGGCATTTTGCTCTATCTCTCTATTGAATGTCTCTTGGATGTTATTACTTTATCTATTGGTGAAGATAACTAAGGTGTTATCTCTTGGAAGGATTGTTCTTAGTATTTTGGTGGAATATACTTGATAAATAAGGGTTTCTTCATGTTATTCTTGGAATTGGTAAGGAATTTATGTATTTATTGTTTGGTTTCTTCTTGTTTCAAGCACTGATTTGTCTAGACCCTTGGAGGAGTATAAGGGAATACACCCTCCATCAAATCTACGTTGTTATCTTTGGATAATCTATATTTTTGCAAAGGTTTCTAGGAGGAGTAAATGGGCTTACACCCTCCTAGATTTACCTTGCTAGTTTTGTTTTCTCTAGGGAGTAAAAGGGATTACACCCCTAGAGAAGTAACAAAAATAGATCATACACAAGAGGCTCCATAACCAAATTTATTTGGAAATATTCTAATTTGCATTGGAGATGTAATATTCTTGCATTGGTATACGTGGATTTACGAGATATTGCAATTGCTCAAGTTGGATTATTTTCTATACGTTATAAGCATTATAGTGTCCTAAGGGCATCTTATTTAGCCAAGTAATTCTCTCTTCTATTATAAATTAATGCTACAACCATTAGGGATACTGCAAAATCATCGTTCTTTCAATCTTTGCTCACTATTCTACTGCTAAAATTTATTTGTGAACCTAAATTATTGTTTTACTATTTATTGGCTATCATTTGGATGATTTACTTGTTGATTTTAGTGGTTAGATCTTGATGTTGTAGAAATTTTTTGCTACATCCACTTGTTTGTCATTAAAAAAAATTGATAACATCACCACCAATCACCACCAACTTCTTGCTTTAATCATTAGAAGTTTGACTAGTCATTGCTAGCTTTATTTCTGATATCTTGTACTAGATTTTGGATGGTTAAATTTACAGCTATTGACATCATTTGTTTCCGATCTATATATTTCCATACTGCTGCAATTTGGGACAGCAATGGTTCTTGCTTGATTCCCTTTGGTTTAAGGCTTTTATATCTAGCATGTGTCTTGTTCCGAGCAGGGCTAACATTGTTTTGCAAGTACACAACACTTGGAAACCATTCTCCATTTACAAGACTCATTCTCAAGCCTTACTCCTTCTCCAATGTTGACCTATATAGGTATCCATCGATAATTCTCACACGTTCAATCTCAATCCCCCTAGGGTCACCAGGATTCCCCCCTTGTGGTGATTTCATCATCACTAAAGTGAGGAGAGTGTCTATCTAAGGTGATAGTGGGTAGGTACTCCCATAGTTGTCTCACCTTTGTGACTTGGGTTGGGATTTTCCTAAGCCACAATCCATGTGATAACACAGATGAAAAGGAACAACAAGAGGTTCAAACAGATAAAGGGCATGAAGTAGAAACCAAGCTAGAGGAGTCGGCCCAAAATACCAATGAGAAAGACAAAGGGGAGAGCAATATTGGCAAGTAAACTCCTGAAAAAACAATCTCTCCCCCAAATATCCCACCTAAATATTAGTCATTTCCCCCTAAGCATAATGAAAACAAGGATTAGGATGACATTGAAAACCAAGATGAGGATAAAAATATTGGGAAGAATGGCAAAGGAAACCTAGGAAATAACACGCAGAAAGATAAACAGGATAATATCGAGGAAGACCCTGGAAAGGACATTGGAATAAATAAATGGATAGACTTTGAAAAAGATCAGGACAAGGATGCAGAGAAAGATAAAGACAAAGAACAACAAAAGACTAAAAATAAAGAGAAGAAGAAGAAAAAGACAGCGCACAAAAAAAGAAACCACCTCTAAGGTTATTACCTTTGTAGAATTCAGACAAGTTGGGTCATCCAAGTCGACCACATAAATGGTCTTCGACCCATCTGTAGCATCAAACGTTCAATTTTTTTACCTCTACAATGAATTCAGAAAAGAATCAAAAAACAGGTGGAAAATATCCATGAAGGATGAACATTGTCTTACATAAAGAAAATACAAAGAGAAATAAGTGTTATAGGGTTGTACAACATTGGTCAAAGAAAAAATCGGCATAGAACAACAGACAGAAGAAACAGACCCCTTGGAAGCATTCAAGGGACTAGTTGAAGGAGTGGTCAAGGAAAATACTTGAAGTTAACAGGAAATATAGGAACTCAAGAGAGAAAACATGGAAATGAAGTAGCTACATACCCAAACAATTATGACCAACCAAAATCTAATGACCAATCAAACAACAACTATCCTCCAAGCGGGGCATGAAAAATTCAAGGAGTTTAGACAAAGTTTAGAAGGGGAAACCAAACAAGTAGACACATTAAATATTGTAGTAAGTAATTGGCCTTCTTATTTTTCTTCAACCTCCAGTAAACTAAGAGACCAAATACAATTATCATGAACTTAAGGAAAACAAAATATATGACAATTGACCCAAAACTGAAGATGACTTTGGCAAACTAGAGCACAAAAGAGAAAGAATTGGAACTAAAATTATCACAACAAGAAAGAGAGTGGTTGCAATAAGGGAAGAAGGTTGAGATGGAAATGAACAATGCAATCAAACACCATGAACAAATCATGGATAATATACAAGCAGAGGAAAATTTTGACCCAGAGTCGACTCTGGTGCATGATGCCCCCATAACAGATAAATTAGACTTCTTAACACATTTAAAAACATTGGGTATGGAGATGAAATACCCAATTGAATAGTGAAATATGTTCTCCTAACATTTGCATAGGATGGCTCCAAAATTATATCAGCCTATATTTGAAGGCCTGCCACAATAGCATGCATAACAATCGGGTGCTACTTCACCATACAGACATAGGTTCCAATTCTTCAACCGAACAATGTCAAAGTTGAACTTCTCGACTGCAAGCCACTAGTCAGTAACACCAAAAATAAAAGTCAAAGGAACTGAGGAATCTCACTTAGAAAAAGAAGCAACAACACTACCTCCAAACATACAGCTGCATCAGGGGCCAAGAATGATCCAAGAAGAAACAATTGTATAGATAGAGCATTAGGAGGAATAGGTGCATCCCGAGAAGACAATAGGATAAATCAATCAGTGGCTATTTTTATTTTTTTGAATGTATATTTCCATGTATAAAATTTTGAAAAAGTATAATATAATCCAATAGAGGTGAAATTTTGAAGGACATGTCGGTTGGTCGACATAGTCTATACATCTAGTCTACACCAACCGCATCAGTTTGAAGGATCTAGACAAAACGATATTGAGTCGGTAAAATCATACTTCTTATTAACCATACAAAAACATGTTCTACTCTTTTGAAATCACTTCAACAATGGCCTCAAAGAATCCAGCACATCAGTAAAAGGGAACAATAGAAGATCTAGCAAATCCAGTCACTATAAATATTCTCTCTCTCATTTCAAAAATTGCAATCTTTCTCTCTAAAAATTATTATCAATGTAATAGTCACACCCTTCCCCTTGCTCAGGATGAGCAAGAAATTGAGGAGGGAGGAGATGTTGTAGGTCTATTTGGCCCGACCGACTAGACTCGCCAGTCAACCAAATAATTCGACTACTTAAGTCGAGTATAGGAGTCGGTCGAACAAATAGTTAGGGTCGACTGACTGAAGCAGTTAAGAAGTTGTAATCGGCAGGTAACTATAGAAAGGAGTATATATATGTGACTATGTAACAGTGGAAAGGTTGGTTGTTCTTGTACATAATAAAGTGCATATTGTTGGTTCTCCCACTATTTTGTGTATGTTTCCATATATGTGTGTGTGTGTAGTGATGTATCATATATGTTTCTCTATATAACGAACTACTACTAACACTCTCATACTTTCCCCTATATTACAATAGATACTTCTTATAGAATTGTTCCTCAAACTGCTCCCAAAGTACTTTTGAGGTAAAGTAACCCATCTATGGCTCTAGAACCCTCCACGAGAACATGACACTATCCTTGAGTTGATAAATGGCCATCCTAGCATTTTTATTACTAAAATAGTGTACAAGAGAAACCATAAAGTCATATTTTCCAACCAAGTCTCAACTACTTCACCCTTTGTAGTTTCTATTCATTAAAAAAAATCACTTTTTGCAACTCTCAATCATCATCCTTAGCAGGGCTAGCATGCCCTCCTTCTTGAGAAAAAACACTAGGTTTAAAAGAATTTCCATCCAACTTACTAATCAAATTTTTAGTTATCTTTTGAAACGATTGCATCATATCTTTCACCTCACTAATAGTAACATGATTTTGGTCACCACCCTGTGAAGGAGGTGGAGGTGGAGGTGGAGGAGGTACATTTCTTCTACTTATCTAAAATATTGCCTCATTAACACAATCATCATATCATTATATTTAACAAAAAATGCTAAACTCATCATAAAGAAGTTAATTTAATGGGAAAGTCTAAAGGCACTAGTCTATGATGATGTTATGATACCACTGTGTTGCACCCTTACTATGCTAAGAAACAAACCACACTAAACATAATCATTTTTTAAAGACAACAACTAAAACATAGTATAATCTTAACAAGCAATGAATCAACAAGATTCCATATCATAAAAGTTAGAATACCATTCACATACTAACAAGTTTCATATTACACGTCACCAATCATAGCCCAACTATGAGTTCTCAACCATGGCCAAATATCATTAGCAAATCAGTCCACACATGAGATTGATCTTGTCCACAATTCATTAGCAAATCAGTCCACGCATCATATCAAGCATAATCCGAATTCAATATCAAAGGGCCAAGAGTATCTTTCCAATAATCATATCATAGAGGAAAGAATTCACCCAAATCCAATGTTCATGAGCCACTTGCTTTGTGAAGAAACTTCTCAAATTCATTAAGAAAAAGCTAAAGACATTACAAATCATAATATTGCACTCACCAAGATTAACCATATCAGAAAATAATATTAAATAAGGAATCCAACGCGTATAGCATTCATATCAATATGTAATCATTCACTTTGAGATTTTAAACTCTTCTTATCTCAGTAAGGAGTCAAAATAATTAATACTTGTAGACTTCATACTCAATGTGTTGATCATGAAAACACAAATTAAAGGTTGGTTTATCTCAACACAACACCACTATAAGTTGCCCAAAAACACCATAAGCATATAGATATAATCTCATGTTAACAATTGTCAGAAGCACTCTAAGAATACATGATTCACTCAACATCAAGATACTCTAGTATCAAGTGCCCATTCACTTCGTGACAAAATGTCGCAACATTATGGAGGGGATTACCATCTTAAAAACAAATTTTCAAACAAAAAAGAGAAGGTAACATGTTAAATCTACTTCAAAACTATTAACAATTTGCAAAACATAGTGTCAAACGCATGAAGTAAGGAATGTTTTTCACTATCTTCAATGCAATATCCACATATTACTAAAGTATTCCTTAGATCATATGCTAACTATGCCAAAAATGCATTGCATAGACAATTATAAATTCTACAATCTTGCAATCATTACCATGGTTAAACTTCCAAAGGACATGGTCGCCAATATCATTCCATAAGATTTATTCTCATAGGGATGAATTATTTAACATCGATGCATTACATCCTCATCAATTCAAAGTGCAAATTTCAATCCCACAAAGCCAATATTTACGACATCCTCTAACCATCACAAATATTATAATGGAAATTGAGAAATCAAATTCAACATGGCAATGGTTTTCCTACAACAAATCCACTCCACAAAACATTAAATTAATTTAATAGTGTTGTTAAAAAGGTCTGCAATTTCCTTGCCCGTGAAACTCAAAGTCTTTGTTATTAATTCACAAGAAGAGATTCCCTAATTATGGGAAACAATTTGTATGTATAAATTATTTTCTTCCTCGATATTTATAGTGCCAAAGTGAGTCCCAATCCAGGCATTGATTTACCCATGCCATTCAATTTACTTATACATGCATGTAATTGCAAGGATTTACTCAACACATATGCAAATGTAAAAGACTTGTGCAAATGAACAACTTATTACCCATATAAATCAATTTACTTCTCTTAATGTGTTCTTGTTACGCCTAGACTCTATGTTGTCAATTCCTCCTTTGAATAGTTATGAACTACAACTTTTATTGTGAAAAGGGGATAATGATTGTAATTTTTACAATATGGGCTACAAAACTCAAAAAA
>ML830443.1:91442-102611 GCA_009831015.1 Picea engelmannii | reverse complement strand
TTTATTAATATAGTGGACCTAGTCCACCTTACATTGAATGACCACATTCTCATATATTAAATGACTTCCACTAATAACATATAACTACATTCCCATTGGGTCCCTCCCTAAGTACCCCATATTACCTCCCTAGGTATACCACAAAGAGGCAGAGAAACATACAAGCCTCTCAAGACACATCTCGAGAAAAGATATTTTTGAGCTATCCTTCATTCATGAGTCACTTCATTGATGTTGAGCCTCCTTGTCTTAGAGAAGAAACAGGAGAACATGTATGGAAAGATGCCATAACATAATAATACCAGTATATATTAAAGAATGATGTATAAGATATTATTCAAGGACAAGAAGGGAAGTCTGTGGTAACTTCCAAGTGGATCTATAAGATCAAGCATGCAACTGATGGAAGTGTCGAGAAATACAAAGTGAGATCTATAGCCAGAGGTTACTCACAAACAGAGGGAGTATTCTATGATGAGACAATTGATCCAGTAAACTCGAAACACTTCCATCCGTACTACCATTCGCGATTTGGAAAGTATATCAAATAGATAGATTCTTGATGATTTTGGATTTTAGTAAGAGTGTTGTTGATCCAAACCTATATCATTACAGTGTTGGTGACGAGAGCCTGATTTTGATGACTTATTCAAAAATCCTTGTTGTTGGATACAAGTAATCCTTGACTTCTGAATTCGAGATGAAGAATATAAACATGATGCACTACTTCTTGGGACAAGAAATATGACAGAGGACCGATGAGGTTTCCCTGAGTCAAGGAAAATATGAAGTGAAAATATTAAAGTTTAGTATGATAGAATGAAAAATATACCGTGATGGATTTAAAGAATAAGATTGATGATGATTCAAATGAGACTGATCCACAGCTGATTGGATCACTGATGTATCTAGTTAACACTAGAATTGATTCATGCCATGTAGTGAATACGCTTAGTCATTTCATGAGTCAACTGAGAAAGACTCACTAGACAAAAATAAAACATGTATTGAGATATATACGAGGCATAGTTGAATATGACCTGAGATATGCCTCCAATGTGAAATTAAGTTTGTTGGATATGTCGATTCAGATTGAGAAGAAAGTACATTGGACCGAAAGAGCACATCCAGTTGATGTTCTACCATGAAGTTTTCCATGGTTTCCTAATGCAGCATGAAACAAAAATTTGTGGCCTTGAGTACCAAAGAGGCAGGGTATATAGCATCGAGTGTGTGAAGCAATATGGATTTAGAATCTTTTGGCAGATTTACTTAACCATGAGATGGATCCTATGATGATAACTAAGAGTTGTGTGTAAATATCCTTGAGAACCCAGTGTTTCCTGATGGATTGAAACACGATGAGATGAAATATCCTTATATCAGAGATATGATGTAGAGGAAAATCATACACATGCAGTACCTTCTTACACATGAGAAGATTGCAAGCATCTTCACCAAACTAATTTGGTGAAGAATGCCTTCCTAGTTGAGAGGGAGTATTGATGACTCTAGCCAAGACAAAATTCAAAGTACATATGTGTGAGACTTGACATCATGAAGATTTCCTCCCTAGCTGAGAGGGAGTGTTGACGATTGCACCTATGTGAGACATTCTTCAGCTTACAAACCTATGAGATGTGGATCATTGTAGCTATGTGAGTCTTTCTCCAGCTTACAAACCTAAGAGAAAGCCCCTAAGAAGGGAACGCGGTTCCTACCTGAGACAGAGATGGAACGTAGAGATGACCTCCTCCATTCAGAGAGTTGAGAAGAACTCTAGATGATTATCTAGTGGGAAAGGTGATCTATTGAATTAGACATGCCTGTGGCTGAGCACAAGGTGAACGTGTGAAATTCCAAATTTTTGGGTGCATCATCATGGGAATAGAAATGAAGATGATGCATTAGCCTCCTCTGAGAAGCAGAGTTGATGAGAAACTCCAAATGATTCTCCTGTGTGGGGTAGTGGGAAAGAAGATCTGTAGAGTGGACGTTCCTATGGATGAGCACAGGTGAACGTGTGAAGATTTGGTTCTTCTATATAATGCAGTGAGCCAGAGATATGGACATCCCTATGGATGTGCCCCTAGTGGATGAGCACTAGTGGGTGTATCATATACTTTTCTATATTGTACAAGAGTCATACCTACCTGTAACCCTAATGGTAATGTAAAGGGTATAGGTCGGCCCCACCTTAATGTGATTGTTAATTAATGTAAAAGATAATTAATTTGGTTAATATTAATTATATTATAAGCTAGTGAGTTTGACCCTATTGTGCCAATAGACACTTTTGTTGATAGGTTAGTATAAGTAAAGGTAAATTCCCCATTGAGGAAACACATCTCTCACATGAGTTTGGAAATTTCAGCAAGTACATCTACTTGGGAAAAGGTGCACACCTATCTTGGGTGCTAGTCTTCTAGGGTTTGAGCACCCTCTTGTGTGATAGGTCTTATTGGTGGTGAAGGTATTTCTCTTGAATAATATAGAAAAGGATTTGGTTGGATCTTATTCCCTCGTTGAGAAGGGTTTCCCATGATACTTCTTGTGTTCTTGTGCATGGTATTTCTTCTTGTGATCTTGGTTGCTACAACATTATTGTTTATGGTTAAGTGAAATGCTAAAAATGGAATGAACTTCATGCTTAACCTAGCTTATGAAAAATCAACAGAACCTCATTGCCTCTCTTATATGAGCTTGCCTTTGGTGGAGGATTGAAGTGGTGGAGGCCCAGCTGGAAGGGACTTATTTTCTTGGTTCCGAATGTGCCGACACAGAAGTTTGTCATTCATATACTTCTGTTGATTACATTTTAATAGAAATACTCTTTTCTCTTCCAATTAATATATTGCAAATATTTTAATTGTTATTCCATGGGAATGTTTGTTATGAATAATGATGGATTCTGCTATTAAATGTGATAACTTTATATATTATCACCACATGATTTCATATCTTGGTTGTTGAGGACAAGTTGCAGGTATATTTATTTGAGTCGAGTGCTCAACGGTGGACTTCATCAAACGTCTGGTCGAGGTAGACTCTTTATCTTGTCTTGTTAGAATATTTTTTTAAATATAATACTTGATATTAGAGTTGATTTATGTAGTCATTTATGTCTGTTGCCGTTTACCTCATGCCATAGAGTGATTTTCCTTGTAACATAATTGGAGACCATACTGGGGATACAATCTTCTTTTCAGGGTTTGGAGTGTTTTTCTCCTTTGATTTCTCTCGTTTATATCAAGTTTCGTGTCGTCTGATTGCATGACTGCCTCTGTTCATTTTGATTTTGAGTTTCTTAACCTTATCCTTAACCCAACTTTGTTTCAATACATATACGGAGGTTTTTTCCTGACATTCACATACATATGCGAGTTGTCATTCTGTAGGACATGTATATACATAGTTTTCTCCTAAATAGTTGTGTACATCATTCTTGTATGCTTGGTTGCTGAGTTTGATGTTTGTTGGGTAAGTTTTGATGGTTGATGAGTCTTCTTAGGTCTCTTTTTTGACTGTTAAGTGTCTACGGAGTGATAGGAAACCTTTAGTTGGTTAAATTTTTGGGCAGTTTTTCTTTCTCATCATCATTTTCATTGATTGTCCTTGCATCTTGGGCTGGCTATTTTCTTCTTGATATCCTACTTGGTTTGTCTCTTCTTACATACAATAGAATATTTATATCAAGATGTTGTTCATTCCTTGCATTTTCATTCTTTTAGATTGAAAATACAAAAATAATAAACATTTTTCATTGTTGGCATTTGATCTTTTGGGTTCTTATTGTTGATCTTAGTGCATGTATGGAAAGATTGCATCTTATTTTTAATTGCAGAATTAAATTGAAAATTGCATTATGAAAAGCTTATCATTTATTGGGAATTGAATTTAGGACTTTGCATTTTATCCATATTCATTTATTTTACTTTATGAGTCATAACATCATCAGTTTCATGACTGCACCTTTTTTAGTAAGCAAGGCCACTAAAAGCAACGTTGATAAATTTAAAATTGGTTAGAAATGATTTTATTTTTAGGGTGCACAAACTAGCTTAGGATTTAGAGCCTTGGAATAGGATTTTGGAAGTAAACTTATCCAAGCCTATTAAAAGCAACATATGTGTTTGACTAAGGGAGTGGTGAAATCCATTGTATAATTGGTGATGTCAGGAGGCTCCTCTTACACCAGAGTTAAGCACGAGTGTTTGCACCCTCTTCGTCACCTTGGTGAGAAAATAAGGGGTGATTACATACCCAGTTGGGTCTTGCTGAGCATGACAGTTGTAGAGGAAAGAGTTAGAGAAAGAACAACAAAACTATAAGCAAGAATTAAACTAATACAAACTAAAATCATAAGCATATGGGTATAGAGATAAAAAACACAAGAACACCAATATCACCAATGTTTTTAGGCTGATCAATTGATGAAATCAAAGCACAATGAAGAAAGGGGACTATGAGTACCTTATTCCTCCAAAGGAAGGCTCTTGGGCCCTCACAAACTTGCTCTCCTTACAATAAGAAAAATGAAAATGATAGTGAAAGAACTCCCAAGCACATCCACTCGATGGAGAGGTGGATAGCTCAATGAAATGGTGCCAATGTGTTATTGTCAATGAGTGAGTCCTTAAAACAATCTAGGCAACATAACATTACATGAAATTCCTTGAGAAAATGATGTTTCTTCATGGCTTTTTATAGCATTGCATTGGGTGATTATGTAACTCCTTTGAAGTGTGAAAAGGGGCTCTTTAGGGCTTCATTAGGTCTTTGACCAGCCTACCATGAGGATTTAGCTCAGATTTGAGGGTCAAATCGGCTTGGGAGCTGATCCATAAGTGGTTGGGAGGCCGACCAATTCAATAAATGTGTCGTTTAGTAGGTGCGCGGGTTTTTGCGCCAACATCCGTGCATCGTGCGCATATGTGCACATGGTACGTTCCTATTCTGCGCATGTGCACGCGCACCAAACTTCTGTAAAGCGCCCTTCAATTTTTGGTTACTTTGTATAGTTTTTGACCTTTTTGGAATGCTGTGAAATTATTTCATTGCCATGAATGACTTCATTACTGTTTAACGATGCTGAGTTCTTGTCGCCATGTGCGGATGAAATTTCAGTGATAACAGATGCCCCCTGATGGATGAGGTTAGGAGCATACGTATAGCCGAAATCCATCAATGTTTCTTCTACTGAGAATGTTGTTGTAAGAGAGAGAAATAGTGGGATCGTTCAGAGTGATCCGTTGGAGAAAAAAAGGAATCGGTAGGACTCGACCTTCTGAGAGTAGTGTAAAAAATAGAAAACTGGGTACAAACAAGGCGGGCATGCCCCATGCTCGTGTTATGTAACTTTGAAAAAATATGACTGAAGTGTTGGTGTAGAAAACTGCAGCGCCCGCGGGGGCAGTGATGATAAAGGCAGAAGACAATTCTGCAAAGGAACATACTCTGAACAATAGGCAATGATCGCGGTAATAAGTATCGGCGATGATGCGGGCATTGGTGGCCCTACCCAGTTCAGAGGTCTTCGACAAATGGTAGAAATAATTGCAATAGTCGCAAAGTAAGACCCACCATAACATGAAAAAGTGTTGGCGTCGAATGTTATGGGGGCCAACGACATCAGGGAGCAATGGTGTTTCACCCTGTGTCGTCTGAGATCTCTCATTGAATGGGGAATGAAAATCAAGATATTGTCGCCCTTCTGGAAAATGGTGTTGATGTCGACAAAAAGGAGGACGTGACTCCCAGAATCAAAGGGCTTTGTGGAATCCACTGAGGTGAGGAAGTGGCAGAGGTACATGGACGAAGTCAAGAAGTGGGAAGACTCAAGATTGCCCTTGGTTGGAGGATGTATGAGATGAAAAGTGGCCACAACGGTGTAACAAGGTCAAGTGTCAGGGTGACGACGGGACCGATGATAAGTTGTGCTAGAGGCGGGACAAGGTGAACAAATTCAGAGGGTAGAGGTAAATGAGATGTGGAGTACTCTAAAGATATGGACGATGTCGGCAATGGTAGATGATAAGTAATGCTCCAACCAAGGGTGACATGGGTTGCGCGTGGACAAAATGAAGCAAGTCGCCAACGGTGACGACAAAAGAAAATGTAAAGACTGGAAATATAGGCGTTTGTACAATAAATAATGAATAATTTGGGGAGAAATGTACAAATACAGAAACGGGTGCCCCAGTGTGAAATGCGTGCCCCAAGGAGGGAAGAATTAGCTTGGAAAACTGATGAAGGGTGGGGGCCCCATTGGTGAGTTTCTGTATGAGGTAGGTAAAATGAGGATAGGTTCGCATATGGGAAAACTGATGATGGATGAAATGGAGGGTTCATGATCCTGCGGAAGTGCAGGTAAAAGAAATAGAACCTGTAAAGAGATAATTTGGGAGTCCATATGGAAAGCTAGCAAAATGAGGAAAAGAAGTATGTGGCTGATTCACGACATGATGAAAGACTATCGGGACTCCCATCCCTAAAGGGTAATGAACAACAACATGAGTGTCAAAAAGTGACAAAAGGTGCTATGAATGGGACAACTCATGTGGGTGAGAATGCTACCAGGTGACAGTACCGTAGGTGCAAATGGAGGCGTGGGTACTGCAGAGCCGGAAATGGAGATCCTAGAGGTAAACATCAGAGGGTGTGACTGGAAATGTAAATGCGATACAACGGGAAAGACTACATGCCAGTGCTGAGTATATACCTGAAGGGGTTGTGCCGATGTATGTTGATCAAGTACCTGCACACATGAAAACCAAATACCCAACGTGAACAATATCTAAAGAGAATCGAACATACGAGAAGTTATTTGATAATTTTAAACTTGCGCATGCGTACCTGAGTGTGTTATGAAAAGATGCACCGTCGGGGAATAGTGAAAATGATCACCCAACGAAAATGACTGTGTAAGTGGCCGAAAATGGTTTGGAAAATGGAGCTTATGGGCTCTGGTACAAAAAGAAAATGAAAGTGGGGAAAAGGGCTTAGATATGGACGGTGGGCTCATAATGCCATCCCCGGTGCACCGATACTGTGGGAGATCAGGCGATAGTGTGGGGGGAGGACATGTACTTCCCCTTTGCTCGAGGATTGATGAAGAAGTATAATAAATCACATTTGCAGGAGCATTGGTATGGAGTGTCGGAGGAAACTCAGGAAGATATGTGTGGTGTTCCGCGGCTAATGTGTGGAAGACATATGGGATAGATGGGCAATGGTGTGTATAATGGCCATAATCCGAACATATGGCACAAGCGAATTTGTTTTGTGGCCCTTTGCTACTTGAGTTAGGGGAGGTAGCGGCAGTACTTGCTAGAGTGGCGAGTGGTGATGGTGTTGGATTGAGTGGAATGAGGTTCCGTAACTCAGGTACATATGGGTAGCTGTGGGTTGGGTGTCCATCTTTCGCACATAGAGCTCAAGGTGGTGGGATGTGTGGAGGAAGTGGAGCTGTGGTCTCTTTCTTCTTTCTCCTGCCCCCAACTGTGGCAGGGGGGTTAGTGATTGGGGGTGTAGAGGGTATGGTGGATGTAAGTATGGGAATCGTCATTGGGATTCCTTCCATTTGGGGGGGAAGGGATGGTTGAGGAACCATCGCTGGTGGATGTAAATACCAAACTGGAAGTGCCAACACCATATTAGGGAGAGTAAGCATTGTGGCTACTTGGAAATCTTGTATGTCTGGTGGAGGGTAAAAGAAGGGGGTTTGAGTAATGGATTGGGGAACTGTCTCCCAAACTGGGATATGGCCCTGGGGAGAGGTGAACTCGTGAACTGGTGGAGTTGACGAGTTCATAGGAGGCTCATGAGGGGGGAGCTCTGCGACTAATGGGATGTTAGATATGATAGAAACCTCCCTAGAAGGAAGGGTATCCTTCATGTCAGTTCCCTTAGAGGAAACTACACACACTTGTGTGGAAAAAGATGGGTTTAGGAATGGTGGTGTTCCCTGACAAGTGCCCATCATGGGTGGGTCTTGGAATAATCTAGGGCCATTGTTGGCAACTGGAAAATCATTCGTGCTAAAATGAACAAGGGGGAGGATGTTATCGATGTTGGCGGAATGGTTAGGCTCGTAATGTGTAAGTTGGTCGATGGTGACGATCTTCCCATTATGGGGCAACATCATCGTACGAAACATAGAAGAGGCGACCGCCTTCATAGCATACATGTAGTTGCGTCCGAACAAGATATTGTAATCAAGCTGGGCATCGATAACTGCAATTTCAATGAGGATGGTTTTGCCCCCAAGTTCTATGGGGACATTTTGACAAAGCCCTTTGGAAGATGTTGGTCAACCGTCGTAAGCTCGAAGGGTGATGGTAGAGGGTACTAGCTCAGGGGAACCAATTTTCTGCCATATGTCTTTAGACATGATGCAGGTGGATGCACCTTCATCGATGATACACCGATGAACTATGGTGTTCCAGATATTAACTGGTATCTGGAAGGCTACTTGGGCGGGAAGACATGGTTCTCCATTATCTGAGTCAAAGGTGATCAGCTGGGTGTCAGCTGTGTCGATTGCCCCCAAGGCAGAAAGCAAGGATTTTCTCTGTGATGGGCAGGTTTGGAGTACCTCCAACACATATATGGCTGCGAGAGACTGGGCTAAGTCATCAACTAGACTATAATTATGAGCAGCCTTAGCATGAGGTTTATGTACATTCCGTCATAAAGGCATACGTTCTATGTGAGGAATGGGTTTCGCGTTAGGACGTGGAATCATCAATGGTTGGCCTGTAGTAGTTGGTTGTGTTTCTGAGGTGGTTGAGGTAGAGTCAAGAGGCATACCATATTGACGACTGCAAGTTTGCAGAAGGATTTCTTCATTGGTGAGGAAGATACTGCGATCAACCGAATCCCTGGGTTGAGTGGTACCCGAGGTTGCATATTTCCCCATTTGTGGTGATGTAGGTTTGATCATTTGTTGGGTAGTCATCACACCTTGGTATGGAATGGTGTTCTACAGTGCGACAGGGGGGGTTGTTGCACATATGGTTGTGGGGCCTGCTGAGGGGTAGATGGTGTCAAAGGGCCCTGTGAGTGGATGGATTCCCTCATCCATTGGAGATCAATAATTTGGGGGCAATGATGAGTATAATGTCCATACTCATCACATATAGCGCAAGGGAAGGTAGTTCACATATTGTTGTTCTTCCCTTGTCATGGTGGATTGTTATGGGTGCCCCCTTAGGGGTTTTGGAATTGGTTGCCCCCAATGGGATGGTGGTGGGGGAAGTTCCCTCCTGGTCCTGGATTTTCATTGTGTAGGTTTCTTCCTTGTTTGGCATTATTCGACTGACGGGTCAGATTGGCTATATTTAACTGTTCAAAACTTTGGTATTGTTGAACAACAGAGGGTTGAACAAAATTTACCCCCGCATGAGGATGTGGGGGAGCCATGGGTTGTGGGGGACCAGGAAACGAGAAGTATGGATTTTGGGGTGGTACCGGTCCATAAGGTACATAGGAAGGTGTAGTTCTTTCACTAGTACTATAAGATGATGTTGAGGGAGTACCACTATGTGTAGGAATAGGTGGATGTATGGGAGGTGCTTGTGGTGGTCCACTGATAGGTGGAGGTATAGAAACAAGATATGGTTGTTGATAAGGTGGTGGGGGGTAATAAGGAGTGCCCCCATATGCTGGAGGGTATTGAGGTGTTCCATACATCGGTGGTGGTTGGGGTTGTGGACCATGGTGTGTGGTGGCACCTATTAGTCCATCTACTGAGTGCGACATCCCAGGTTTGTCTTGGCCAAATGGCACAGGTTTTGGAAGATCAGGAAGTACCATGTATAAGTACCCTGACTGTGCGTAGATGAGGTCATACTGTTGGGCCTTACTGATGGCTTCTTCTTTATATTGAGGGAAGGTGGAAGCTACATCCTTACCAAGTAGAGAGACAAGTTATCTAAGAAACCAGTCAAGACATTGCTGCTTGGTGGTTTCTGCTTTACAAAAACTACGTCGCCTACGCCACTCATGAATGTGGTCAGCGATGTGGGTGGCTGAGGTTTGTTTGAAGTTAGACAGTAGTTCTAGATCATTGTCATGGCGTATGGGTAATTGGAAGAAGGTAAAAAATGCTTCGGCCAATGACTTGAAGGTCGCATGTGACCCTGATTTCTCTTCGACATACCATTTGGATGATGGGCCAGTAAGTGTGCGTTGAAATAATCGCAGTCTGATGGAATCATCCGTGATTCTATTGGAAGAACACCATAGATGAAAGGTCATGACGTGGTTGGCAGGATCATCCCCTGCCTTTCCTTCAAACTTTGGTATGTCCGAAGGAAGTTTGGTTGGCATTGCAGGCCATGTGGCGTCATGTAATATAGGATCATTGGTGAGTTTGGTGAGATCCGGTATGTTGAGAGAGGCCAAATATGGAATTTGTAGTGGGGGGGGAGGGTTAGCTCCGACCATGGTGTGTTGTGAACCTGACCCTTGATGGGGACTAGGTGGGTTGGTGCTCCCTCCTTGAGAGGAAGTGGGTCCACCACTCCCGTGTAAAGGAGAGCGAGTGAATGGATGACCTTGGGATGTAGACCCAAGTAATGTAGAACCAAGCAAAGCTGATCCTAAGATAGTATCACTCACAGGAGTGTGTGAAGGAGGTACCGATGAGCGGGTATGACCAGATACTCCCCCTAAGATAGGAGGGAGGTTGAGCAAGCGACGTGAACGACGGGGGTTCTTTGGTTCCCCTATGATGTTAGACTAGTTGTGTCAATGTGTGCACAAAGTGGTGAGAGAAATATAGAAACAGGAGTCTTTGTTGTGACTGTTTACACAATATATATATCAAAGTCAAACTGTAATCAGATGCGCATCATAAATAAATGAGAAAGAATCATATATGTGGGTAAGAGGGTTTTGTCCGCGTGGGGAAAACAAAAAGAAAGAAAATACTCGTGTCCTAGAAGACGTAATGTCCTTCCTCTCAAAAAGCACTAGACCTTCCAATAGTACTCAACAGTGGGGTCTGAAGTCACCGGAAGATACACTAGTGAAGGATGAAATAATTGGTTATAATGAGGGGTAGAGGGGGCATATCCCGAAAGAGCTGGCGATATTTCCCAATAGCCACACAAAATCCAATCAAGGTGCAATTGCAGCCCACAATTTCCACCTGGGTAGATGTCC